>PITA01002041.1:157696-173524 GCA_004023965.1 Spilogale gracilis
GGGGGGGGGGGGTTCGCTGTCAAGGGGACCTTTTCTGGAGGGCTTAATCGGGCCCTCTGTCCCAGCCGCTCCCTGCTCCCTGGTCTCTGCCTGCAAGCTCCCTTAAGCCCTTCCCCTCTGCAGCTCCACCCATTAGGGAGAGGGAGTTTTGAGAGTCATACTTCTGAAAAGTGCAGGAAACCCCTCAGAGCTGTGGTCTTTCTCTGAATGGAACCAGTGCGTTTATTTCTTGATAACGTTTGGGCTGGGTTCGCCTCCAAGCCCATGCTCCCAGATTTGGGATTTTAGTGGAAGCAAGCAGGTCCTTGCCCAGGCAGCGATGGAGCTCAGATGGAACCCCGCGGGGGTGGGGGGGAGCTCGCCTATGAAATAGAAAGTAGGTCTGGGAGGTTGGAGTTTATGACTTCCCTCTGCTCCCTTCAGTCCTTTTGCCTTCCCCCCACCCCCGCCTGGGGCAATTTGCATGAGAGGAAGTCTGAGAGGCAGGGACAGCCCCAGGCCTTGAAGTCACAGGCCGCAGGGAAGGAAGATGAGCCAAAACCGGAGTGATTACAGCTCTGCTCTGGCCGGTGAAGTTCACCGGGGTTTCAGAACGGCCGTATCTTCACCATGACCTTATTTTTGCACCAGGCTGCTATTAATCGCAACTACTTCTTAGATTTAAAAAAAGAAAAAAAGAAAAAAAAAAAAACAGCTTGGTGGCAAAATCCAGGCATCTGCTTGTGGGGATGGGAGCTTTGGCCCAGGTCCCTCGGCATCTCCACCTGCACCCCCATTTGCCAGGGAGAGGGAAAGATGTGTAAAGTGTCTGGCCTTGGTGACCCGTCTTGGATCCGGGAGACCGGAGACTCAGCCCTGGGCGCCGCAGTGAGAGGAAGAAGCTGCCCCCCCTTCCCAGATCCAAAGGCAGGAGTGTAAGGTGCTGTAAGCAGTCACTCCCGGCCTGAACAGCCTCTGGCTCTGACCCATTTTTCCTTCTGTGTTCAGTGCCAGGAGGCAACACAAAGACACCTTGGGGCGATAAGCAATCCCAACACAGGGGACAGAGCCTGGGGTAGAAGAAATTAAAGTCACCTTCCGCAAGAACTTGGGCCAGAAAAGGCCGAAAGAATGGGAACTAGCTAATATCAAACTTGCTGGGAGCAAGCCACCCCTTAAGGGCTCTGATCTCTGTCCCCACCCTCCTAAGAGGTCCTGACTATGATTCCCGTTTATTGGGCAGAGAAACCGAGGCTCCACACGGGCAAGTGACTTGCCCCGGGATCTACTGCGAGTAAGTAACGGAGGAAGAACTCTAGTGCAGAGGAACATGACCACAGAGCTTGTGAGTGGCTTTGCTGCAGGTCACCAGGAGCAGGCTGCAGATTTATTCCTCTGGATTGCAGTCCTTGCTCCGGACTGATGCGCAGGCTTGGCGGGCTGCCTGCCGAAAGGGCGCCGGCATAACTTGATTTCATCCAGCTGAGAGTTTTGGCTAATTATCTCTCCAAGTTATTTTCGGATAGACTAGCCGTGCTGATCTTTAATCCTTAATTTTAATTGTTAAGCAACCCCCTGCTGTTCTCTAGGCATCCTGCTCACTTCTCCCTTGGAGTCAGTGGGCTGACAGGTCAAGTGGGGGGACCCAGAAGGAAGAGGGAAATGAGCAGAGAAAGGCTGGACTGCGGTGGTAGTCATTGCCATGACCAAGTGCTGGCAAGGGAGGGGAGATGGAGGTGAAAACATTAAGGGAATGGGGACTGGGAGAGGCCAGGGGATTCACGTGTGTCAGGATCAGTGAGGAGTAAATGACTGTCTCTATGCCATGACTTTTTGCCCATCATTTTAGGCTTAATGCATTCGGATTAAACACAGAGAGAATGCATCCTAAGTGACTTAATCACCAGAGATCAGTCTTGAAAAGTATCAACAATGATCATGACCATTTCTGGAATATCCATGTGTGCCTAGGGGCTTTGAACAAATTCTCCCCAATGGCAATGAGGAAACGCACAGGGTGATAAAAATGACTTGATTTTAAAAAGCAGTTGCTTTTTTCTTAGAGTTTCTTGAAGAGTTGATGTCAGTGGAAGATCAGGGATCAGGAACATTCCCATGGCTTCCCTTCCTCGATGTTTTCCCTGTGACCTAGCCCGTCTTCTTTGAGTATCTCCTTAGAGTCTGTGGGGAGGGTGGGATGCAGGGAGCTGGTCCTAGGAAGTGTGAGGAAAGCAGGAGTCAGTCTTCAAGAGGTGGACATTCAGATCCATGGGAAACAAGGTGGGGGAAGCACGTCCTCCGGGATTTCGGCATCTGCATCAGGAAGACGCTTGTGTGGCTTGGAGCATTGAGGGAAGTCTTTCTAGAGTAAGCTTGGTTTCCTCTCAGAGGATGCTTATGTCTTAAAGAGCGAGGCCATGGTCCTTTTGTCCGACCCAGTGGAGGCAACATTTGCCATTGGGCACAGCATGGTGTGTGGGTCCCAGCCCGGGCTCTGCCGTGTTCTCAGTGGGAAGCTCTGAGGGAGTTATTTAACCTCATCAAGAAAATGGACACATGGGGCGCCTGGGTGGCTCAGTTGGTTAAGCGACTGCCTTCGGCTCAGGTCATGATCCCGGAGACTTGGGATCGAGCCCCACATCAGGCTCCCTGCTTGGCGGGAAGCCTGCTTCTCCCTCTCTCACTCCCCCTGCTTGTGTTCCCTCTCTGGCTGTGTTTCTGTCTGTCAAATAAATACATAAAATCCTTAAAAAAAAAAAAGAAAAGAAAATGGACACAGATTATAATGCTTAGTGACGATATGGATTTGATAAAATACCATTCACCAGGTGTTTAGCATGGTGTCTGAGGCGATGGTGATTTTCACGAGCAAGCAGCTAGTCTTGGCCCCTTTGCACTGGCCCAGATCCCCTGGGCGTTTCAAGCCCAGCGGGTGTCTCTCTCTTCCTTTTTCTCTTTGGTTTGGGAGGCAGAAGACATGGGTTCGAGTCTAAGCTCTCATACTCTTTATGAATATGTAATCTCGCTTCTCAAGCTTTCACTTCTGTTCCGTCAAATGGGCATGAGGGATTACAAGCTCCCTGGATCTCTTTCTACACAAAGATTCTGCCGTTCAGAGTCCTGCTGATGGGGGATCATTGCAGACATTCTCATCTGACAGCCGTGTTTCCCGGCATTCCGTCCCACACCCTCTTGTGAGCCTCTCGCCATCTCTCTGTCAGGATGGAGACCAGACGTGTTTCGCTCTGCTCTCCACCCACAGACATGGAGCTCGTGTCTGGTTTGCCTGCTGGTGGGCCCGGGGCCGTCCAGGGGGAAACAACACCCAGATGCCGGAGCCAGACTTTCAGGAGACCAGAGGAATTAAGAGGTCTGGGACCACCTAGAACTGGTGGTTGGAGACCAGTGTGAAAGCCAGGAGTGGAGCTCTTGGAAGGTGCTAGTTACTAGAGAGAAGACAGTCACAAGAGCCTAGTCGGACTGGCCACAAACTCCCATGGATCTCCAGTCTCCTCATCGTGAAGTCTCAGGGCTGGAGAGACAAGGCCTAACACACATCCGTAACAGAACTTGTTTAAAAACCTGTGGTTTAGAAAGTCACATAGACACTTTGAGCCAGACTGGCAGGAGGAAAAGAGAAAACAAAATAAAGGGAAAGAAAGATCCAGGGATACTGGGAGGAAAAAATTACCGTGAAGAAACAGGTACATTTCAGAAGGGTATTGCCTGAGCTCCCTTAGGGTAGAGGGCTCGGTTCTAAATTCTAAATATTCTTTGATTCTTTAGGGAAAACAGGAAAAGAGATACCGTCTTCTCTTAAGAATAGCCACAGGGGCATTTGGGAGGCTCCATCGTTCAAGCCTCCACCTCTTGGTTTCAGTTTGGTTGTGACCTCATGGGTGGTGAGACTGAGCCCCGCCTCGGGGGGCAGGGGCTGGGGGTGGAGGGGATCTGCTTAAGGGTTCTCTCCCTCTGTCCCTCTCAAGTGTGCTGGCGCTCTCTCTCCGATCAATCAGTCAATCAATCTTAAGCGGGTGGAGGAAGGATTGCCAGAGATGGAGATCAAATCATATGGCCCCAAGTACCATATTAGTATTTCTGACTCTCTATAGCTATTCCGCAGCCCTTTCCTCACTTGGCTCACGCCCCCACTATGCCAGTGGGAGGCTGAGGTGAGAAAGCGGCAATGACTTGGCCAAGGAGCTTGGGTGTGATTGAGCGCTTTGCCTCGAGCACGAGCTCCAGGCCTGGTCCGGGGCTGGTTCCCGGCGCACAGGAAGAGCCTGGTCAGTGTGTATGAGTGACTTGCACGAACATTGGGCCATGCCATTTAAGTACAGAAAATACCAGTCACATCTATATTTTTTTACCCAATTCCAGTGTGTATGGGTTTTTTCCACACCGTCAAGCAATTCTCTGACACCAGCTGGGTGCTCTACAGTTCCATTCAGTTGTGATACTGTCTGCACAGACCACCAGATGCCACAGGTGGAGGGCTCAGCCCTACAACCCCCCCCCCCCCAGCCCAACTCCAGACGCCAGCTGTAGGTCCAGAGCCCCGGGTGTCCGACCAGCCGGCCGCAGATCAGGGGTTAGCAGGGCTCCCTGCTTGGGTTCCATTCATCTGCTGGAGTGGCTCACAGAACTCTGAGAAACATTTTAGGTACTAGATTACATGTTTACTACGAAAGGGTATAATTCGGGAACAATCTGTGGAAGAGACACGTAGGTATGGGCAAAGGGCTGGGAGCCTCCATGTTCTGTGAGAGCCTACTCTTCCCAAATCATCATCTGTTCACCAACCGGGAAGTGTCCCGAACCCCGTCCTGTTGGATTTCATGGAGCCTTCATTACAGTCATGACTCATGAAAGCACTGGCCGTTGGCCAAGGAGTCAGCCCCCCACCCTCTCCCCTCCCAGGTGGTTGAGGGGTGGGACTAAAAGCGGCCACCTTCTAGTCACATGGCTGGTTCTCCTGGCACCTGGCCATCCTCAGGTGGTCCCAAAGGTCACTTCGTTAACATAACAAACAATACCCATCTCACTCTCCTCAGGAGATTCCAAGCGTTTGGGGGGACTGCCTGCGGAGAAAGGGCCATATACGAAATATTTATCTCTTACTACGAATCACAACATCCGCCATCTTATGGGCGAGATGGCTGCCTTGGCGCTCCCGTGCCTCTTCTTTGGTGTGAACTACAGGATAAGCATGAATCTGATGTTTCCACTCATTAGTCTGCTTGAAACATACATTAAGAGAGAGCGCCACGCCATGTCTGAGTTCTTCAGAATCTGCTACAATTACGTATCTTTTTTCCCTCCTCGTCAGTACCGGCCGGCCACCACCTTGTAGAGAAAGTATGCTAACCCTCTAAGATTTGGGAGACTGTCACCCATTCAGATGGTCTCTGGTCTGAGCCTCACTACCATCAGAGGCACTCTGGGGCATGCAGTCACTGAGTCCTTTTTCAGGGTAAGGGTCCAGCAATAGAGTCCGTCCCTCTGGCCACACCTGCTGTCACGCCCTCCTCTGCTGGCTGGGCTCCAGCAGTGGCGAACAGATTTCCGCTCACATGTCCATGCCTTGGCACATGTTCTCCCCTCTGCCTGGAGCACCCTTCCTGGGGTTGAATGAACACAGGAAATGTCTGCCCGGGCCCTTGTCCTAACAGATTTTGTCTGAAGGCTTTCTCCTGAGGTCCAGGGCATTTAGCCGCAAAAATGTCCCAGAATATTTCGGTCCTGAGTCTGATGCCCTTGGTCTACATTTTCTATTGCTTTAGGCACAGAGCCCAGAGGACTATTTTGGACAGAGCCAAAGGCTGTATTAGAGAGAACATGAGTTTTAGAATGCTGAAGAGCTAGGTTCAGATTCCAGTCCTGGTACTTCCTGGTTGTATGGCCTTAGCTAAGGAGCTCAACTCTCAGACCTCAGATGCTTCCTCTGCAAAAGACACCCATCCTGCCTTGGCAGGTAACGCGTAAAGCTCGTGCTGTAGTATGTGGTCCATAGTAGGAGTCCCACACACGTGAGTCCCCCCGTCCCCCGGAATTGCGGTTCTGCGCCGTGTGTGACTGTGGGATGGGGGTGAGAGGAACTGGTTTCTCTCTCAAGAAGCATCCACTGTGCTGCCCCCTCCCCTCCTGGGAGGGAGATACACAGAGTCTCACATTGTTCAAGATGTTTCCCGCAGCTCCTTAGTTCAGCCCCCTCAGCCCTAGACAGGGCCAATGGCAGTGTCAGAGAAACTGTCTCGCAGGCCAGACCCTGTCCTCATCACTTCCCTGTCTTCAGTGGGACCTTCTTATCCTGTGAACCCATGTCTGCAAAGCCCCCAAGGGCTGCCTGGGATGCAGGTGGGGCCGGCCAGCCCTCTGCCGTGTGCCTGGCCCTTTTCTAATTGCCGCCTCGAAGCGGGCATGAGAAGCCCCAGAGGATTATGTCCCTCACTGCATATTTACTGAGCACCTACTGGGCTAAGCCTAAAGACAGACCTGTAGGTAGGAGCTACGGCACCCCCACCCTGCCCCGTCCTACTTCCACACCTCATCAGCGTCTCCCAGCTCCCTCCTCACCACACTCCCTTAGTTCACCCCCCATTTTGTCTCCTGGACCCTTAGAACAGCCTCTCTACCCTGCTCCCTTATCCCGGCACACTAGACTGTAGCCTGCGTCATCCTTCCAGAATGTCAGTCTGGTCATGTCCGTCTGGGTGTTTCCTACCTGGGCCTTGTACTCTGTACTCTGCTACACTAATGGTTTTCTTTAAAAGAGTTCTTCCCCCCTTCCCCCCCCGCCACTTAGCCTTACCCCAAGCAGTGTCATTCATCCATGACGTCACAGATTGGATGCCAGTTGAATTTTATACCAGTGTGGGTTTTTAAGATAAGTAATAAAGTGCACAACATTTGTACATGACATTCAAGGCCATCAGGCAGTGGTGCCCCCTTCCCCGGGTGGTGTTGCCCGAGGATGATCATCAGCACTCATTCGCTTACCAGCCCCTCAGCTGGGGCCTTCTGTGTGCCGAGAAGTACTGGAGATACAGGTCAAAAGTGGCAGAATCCTTGTCCTGCTACAGCTTCTATTCTGGGGGCGAAACAGACAATAAAAATTAAGGTACATGAGTCAAATGCATGCAGGCTTTTAATGGATGATAAGTATTAAGAGGGAAAAATAATAAGAGAAATGCGGGGTAGAAAAAAAATCTTATCTGTAGTAAATAAACCTGTGCCCATGTTTCCAGCTTAGCTGCTGGGACCCCGTTATCTCAAGCTCTGTGCAGGAAGTTCCCACAATGCCCTGTGCTCGTGGTCCCCACAGTGCACACATGGAGTCACCCGTGTCTGCTTTCACTTGTTTATTTACTTATTTTTTTCTGCCGGTACCACCCTTCTCACGTGTGCCTCTGGCTACAACATCATCTTTATTGTTTCGAGCCCCCCAGGGCATCATCTTCCCTGACTCCTGCTCCCCCATCCCCTTTAGAATTGAAACCTAACCTCCCCGGGTACCTTGGACCATTTCTGTAGTAGGTCCTTCTCAGCCAGTTGTGGCCTTTATTTATCTCAGGTCTGTCCCTCCTGCCGGACCCTTTTAGGCTGGGGGGATGCCTCCTGCATTGCTGCCTCCCCACCCACAACTGGAGCCCTGGCCAGGAAGGACGGGAGCAGCCCTCCCTGGCAGCCCGCAGTCCGCAGCCCTGCGCTTCGGAGGCTCTCAGCCAGACCCCAGTGTTTATGGGCGGTGCCTCCTGGGGGCGGTGGGCAGGATGCCCGGCCCCTCCCTGTTATCACCTCAGCATCTTTCGGACAATCTTGCCTCTTTTGAAAAGTTAGAAATGAATAATTCTACAGAAGCAAGTCATTTAGAAAGTACATGCCCTCCCCCAGCTCTTCTCCGCTGCAGAGATGAAAACATGCACAGAATTAGGAGATCCTCTTCCAACGAGGCAGGACGGGTGGCATGACCCACACACGCAGCCTTTCTGGGTGAGGTGACCTTCCCTGGGATGGTCTGCAGTGAGGCTGCTTCGCAAGCCTGGCTGTAGTCACCCTCCTCTTCGTCGCGGCTCCTGCTTTCCCCAAGCTGTTCTCTCTGTTCCTGCCCGCTGTCCTGGCCCCCATTGCAGTCTCCCCCCTCTCACCCAGGCCCCGAGGTGCCCTGCGAGGTGCTGGGAAGGGGAGACCCACAGGACCTGTGAGCCAAGCCAGCAGGCTGCAGTAGTATACTCCTCCCACGCTGAGAGCCAGAGGCCAGGGCGCTGGCGCCGGCACCCCCGATCCCCCCCGGTCCCCCTCCCCACCCCAAGGGGTAGCCACAGACACCGCTTCTCTAGGGAAGCAAGTTTGCACATGCAACAAAGAACCAATGAGCGAAAGCCTCTTGGTCCCATCGTCTCCTTCAGCATCTGCTCCCAGCCCTGCCCTGTTCTCAGCAGTGGGGAGACAGAGGTGGCTGTCTCAGAGCCCACCTGCTGGTGATGGGAGGCAGGGGAGTAACGCTAATGAAACAAACATGGACACAGTACAGTCACATACTGCGATCAGGCCTATGAAGAGAGGGGTGACTTTGTGAGGCCTCCGTGGATTTCTGGGGTGACACAGTCTTAATGACAGAAGGAATCCATGCTGTGGGGTGGGCTGGGGAGGAGGGTAGGGGAGGCAAGTTGTCCGGGAGCAGGAGCAGCCTGTGCAAAGGCCCTGCCTTGGGAAGGAACCTGGTACATAGGAGCAGAAAGGAGGCCAAAGGGACTGGAGCTGCTGGAGGAAGGGAGAGGCAAATCAAGAGGAGGCAGGAAGCTGCAGGCCTGGGAAGGACTTGGTTTTCATTGCAAATGTCACTGGTGACTTTGAAGTGGAGAAGTGCCCCCCGTGGAGCTAGGGGATGCTCCTGAGGGCATAGGATGGAGAGAATCTTTAACCTCCACAATGACATCTGGGGAGCATCTCCTTTCTTTTAGGCTGGTGTGATGGACCCTAGGGTCCTCCAGAAATGGGGAGCCAGCTCTGAGACCATGTCCCTATGTCCCCTCTAGTCCTCTTGTGGCACCACCCATTGGCAGTCTGGGTCTGGGCCTCGCACAGGCTGGAAGAGCTTGGGGCGGAAAGGGGCTTCATTAGTGTGTTCTTGCCAGGGTGGGGGCAACCTCTTGAAGGGACAGGGGAGTGTCTATTTCGATCACACAAGCCCTCTGTTCCTGCCGGGCTTAACTAACCACGACAGCCCTGCTGGGGCCTGACCCCTAAATTCCTCTGCACCCCCAGGGCCTGGTGGCTCCTTGTTCCTCTTCCAGAGACTGCTGGGGGTCACTGATAGGGTTAGAGAAGGAGCCAGAACCCAGGACAAGGATGAATAGGCGGCTTGAGTGCCCAGAAGTGCCCACGAGAGACCTTCATGACAACAACCAGGCCGAGGAGAGAAGCCCAACCACTGTGGGCCGGCTCCGCTACAGGAGAAAACAGGAAAGCATAGAAGCAAAAAAAAAAAGGGGGGGGGGGCTGGGGGAGATTGGGTCCCAGAAAGGGACCTGGAGGAGCGTGGAGAATACAGCCCCCTTGGTTCGCCTGTGTCCCTTGGAGACTCCTGTCAGGGGATGGGAATGGGGGTGCGGGGCCCAGGCCGGTGGCGACCTTCCTGCGGGGCCAGCTCCCGGGCCCTGCGTCTCCCTAGTCTCCCGAGCACAGCCCGTGTTGTACGGGTAGACCGCGTGCACCCCGGAGCTCACGGCCCGCAGGGTACTAGCGACAGCCAATAAGCAGGCACCCTGCGGACTCAGCCCCGTTCCGGGGGGAGTATGACGCCCGGGGCTCCCAGGTGGCGTGGAGGTCACGGCGCCTGAGCTGACGGGCTGAGCAGCGGGGAGGTAGCCACGTATCCACTCATTTTTACCAAGGGCCGCCTTCTATTCTCATTTTAAAAGTTCAAAACCGTGGTGCTTTTGAATCATGTTTGGAAATCGTAGAAGAGCGTGAAGAGGGAAACAGAGAAGCCCCCCTCCCCCGAGACAGACCCTTGCAACCCTGTGGCGAGTCACTGTTTCACGCATCTCTGTGTCCATCAATACTATAAATAGAGTTTTATAGTCTCCAGTTCTCACTAATAGCAACGTTTTCTCCCATCATTAGCGCCCCTTACCTTGATAATAGCTCATGTTTATTGAGCACATAAAGGTGTCGAGTTCTGTTCGGCGCAGGCTTTACATGGATAGATTCAACACAAACAATGCCACAACGTAACCGGATGTTCATTTCACAGATGTGGGGTCCAAGGGGCAGAGATGCAAAATAGGTCACGTGAGGACCAGCAGCGAGAACGCAGCAAAGTCCCCCGGTGCCGCCTGAAGCTCAGCCTTCGTTGCGATCACTGTCCTCGCCACGGGGTGACTTGGATCTGTGCTCCCCGTTAACTAACTGTGTGAGAATTTCCTTTAAAACTTGCTCTGGTAGATGTTAGGGCTGTTTCTGGATGCTTCTCTATTTCCTTAGGAGACTTTCTGGAAGAGTGGGGCAGGGCACAGGGATGTGTATGGTTAATTTTTTTTTTTTTTTAATCTTGAAATAATTTTAGAGTCACAAGAAGTAGCAAAAATAGTCTAGAAAGGTCCCGGTCCCTGCAGTGATACCGTCTCCTATTCCCACAGTCCCCGAGCAAACGCAGGAAATGAGCACGGTGTCCGCTGCTGGCCAGCGACGCGCCTTACTCGGAGCGCAGCAGCTCTTCCACACGCTTTGTTTGGAACCTTCTGTGGCATTTTATCTCCTGGATTAGACGCATGTGAGCACCAGTGGGGAGATTTTTCAGGCCTTAAAGCGTCTTGTCAAAATGTCCTGCGGATGGTTTGTGGAGAGAGGCGCGTCTGCCTCCCTGCGACCTGGGGGGCAGCACCCCGACCTCAGAAAGCTGGCCAGCCTGCGGGGGAGACCCGGCGGCCCCAGCCCAAGACCCAGTTCACGGCTGAGCCTCACCCGGGGCGGGACTTGCCTGTCGCCCAATGGTCAACTCGGCCACCTTGTGATGCGTCCCTGTCCAGAGGGTGAGGCGGTGGCCTGAAGTTTTGGCCAGCAGGGCAGGGTCCCAGAAAGACCACGGGACTGTGGGTCAGGAGGGCTGAGGTTAAGTCCTAAGCATGGCCTCAAATCAGCCACCAGGTACACCGGAGGTCACTGTCCTCACCTGTGAAGCGCAGGAATACACAGATGCTCTTCGGGTTGCGAGGGTGACCTGCCTACACTCGTCGTCGTCCTGGCCGCCGTGGCTCAGCAGGGGCTCCACCAGCCGGCAGTGACGGCTGTCCCCTCGGTCGGTTCTCCGGCCTCGCGCCCTGCAGAGCACTGGACGGTCGCATCTCGTCCTCCCAACAGGGCTGCAGGGAAGCCGTTACTTGCCATCCACGGGTGAGGACAGGGGGCCACAGCTGGTCAGCGGCCATGGCTAATGGGCCAGCAGGCCACCTTCCCTCCCGAATCTGTGCCGCCAGTCGAAGGCCATCTTTTCCCCAGACCAAGGACGGCCCGTCAGTCGAGGGTTTAGAAGCCCGGGACCCCCAGCCAAAACCTCCAACAGGCTCTCAAGCTGAGCCCCAAGGCCCCTTCTGGCAGCCAAGCACATTTGATATTGCTGTAAGGTAAACGCTGCCTAAATATAAAAGCACGGAGATCAGTTCCAGATGGCTTTGCTGGATGGATCGGGTCTTTACTCATTCTGAAAAGGAGGCAGGGAGCACATTTCACTGCCTGTCCCTTGACACAGGAGGTTGCTATCTCCCAGAATGAGAACAGAGGGCACCCTAGTCACTTCTGATAACCGTTGTGCTCCTGGAATCTTAAGCTGCAGACCAGTCCCACCGAGGGGTTCTACGGGTTGACGTCAAAGAGCCAGTGGAGCTACTTGACAGAAAGGGCAAGAGCAAACTTCCTTTTTTTTTTTTTTTTTTTTTTAAGATTTATTTATTTTAGAGAGAGAAAGAGAGAGTGAGCAGTGGAGGGCGGCGAGACAGAATCTCAAGCAGACTCCTTGCTGAGCCCATGTGGGGCTCGATCTCAGGACCCATGAGATCATGACCTGAGCCAAAACCAAGGTCCATGCTTTCCCGAAGTCAGTCTATACGTGGCCCCAGTAGGATGCATTTGCAGGGTGTATGTGACCTGACTGGGGTTCAGGATCCCTGGAAGCAGGCGGGCCCTCAGGGTGTTCAGAGAGAAGGCATCTGCAGGACACCTGAAAGTGTACCAGGGGCTGGTGGCAGACAAGGGTCCAGAGCAGAGTGAGTGCTTGATCCCCACAAGGTCTGAGCGCTGCAGTATTATGGCTTCACTCACCAAGGTAAAGGTTACACCACGTGAGCAGATACGGGGATTCTGTTCTTGAAATTTCTCTTAAAGCAGTTAGGTTTTGCTATAGATCAGAGACAAGTTGATGAACTCAGAAAGGTCAGGTGAGATGACGAATGGTTGAGCTGGCATTTATGTTCTGGGACAAAAGCTGGTCCATGTAGTTGATCTGGTATTTTGCGGCCAGGTGAGCTAAAGGGAGGGAAAGATCATGGTTTGGGGTCAGGGTGGCATGCTGAGCGGGAGTTTTTTGTGAGGGTGATTCTGGGGAATAGCACAAGACCAAGATTCCCGACCAGTTGGGAAAAGGCAGGGAGTCAGCAGCGACCACATCATTCATTCAACGTATACCCTGATAATACTTTGTTCTTAAAAAACCACATAACTACCCTTCAGATGTTCCTGTAGTTATTCTACCTGTAGCAATCAACCATAAATAAGTAACTTAAGATACACTAAAAATCATCTATGCACAAATGTATTGTTTTGAGTATAATTTATAAGGGTGGAAACTGGAAACAAATGTTCAGTAAAATGGAGAGGATTAAATAAAACGGAATGTGATCCCTGGCTGAAATATTATGAAGTCGTAGAGTGATGCTTATTAAGAGAGCGGTAATGGGAAAATAGGAGCTGCTATGTTAGATGACTGGATGACATCCACTCCTACAATCGCAGCAATACCTCTCAGTCCTTCCATAGAAAATTATTTCAAAATGTTGGATAAGGGCATGGTTGATTATTTTTCTCTTCAACTTTTCTGCACTTTGAATAAGGTATATGGGTTACTTTTGCTAAGGTAAATAAATATACATGTGCTCTAGTTTTTAATCAAAAAGTAAAAAGAGTTATTTTTATTTACTTTTTTTATTATATTATGTTACTCACCATAAAGCCCATCGTTAATTTCTGATGTAGTGTGCCATGATTCATTGCTTGTGTATAACACCCAGTGCCCCACGCAATACTTGCTCTCCTGAATACCTCTCCCTGGGCTCACCCATCCCCCCACCTCCTCCTCTCAAACTCTCTTTCTTTCCCGAAGCCCATAGTTCCTCATGGTTCGTCTCCCCAACTGATTTCCCCCCTTCGTTTTTCCCTTCCTTCTCCTAATGTCCTCCCTGCTGTTCCTTATGTTCCACATATGAGGGAAACCATAGGATAATTGTCTTTCTCTGCTTGACTTATTTCACTTGGCATAATTCCCTCCAGTTCCCTCCATGTTGATGCAAATGGTGGGTGTTCATCCTTTCTGATGGCTGAGGACTATTCCATTGTGTATATGGACCACATCTTTTTTATCCATTCGCCTCTTGAAGGGCATCTTACTTGGCTCTTTGCACAGTTTGGCGATTGTGGCCGTTGCTGTATGAACATTGGGGTACATATGGCCCTTCTTTTCACTACATCTGTATCTTTGGAGTAAATACCCCATAGTGCAATTTCTGGGGCATAGGGTAGCTCTATTTTCAACTTTTTGAGGAATCTCCACACTTTTCCAAAGCGGCTGCACCAACTTGCATTCCCACCAACAGTGTAAAAGGGTTCCCCTTTCTCCGCATCCTCTCCAACATTTGTTGTTTCCTGTCTTGTTAATTGTTGTCATTCTAACTGGCGTAAGGTGTTATCTCAGTGTGATTTTGATTTGAATTTCCCTGATGGCTAATGATGTTGAACAACATGGGAGATGCAGAATGAACTTGACTAGGGATAGATATGTGCCTTGAATTTAGAATGCACAGAGCCAGCCTTCCTGCCCAGAGTTTAGGTGGGGGTTGGAGGAGAGAAGAAAGGAGAAATACCACCAGGGGTCTTTCGATGATGACAATACAGAGATCTGAAGCCACTAAATAAGACTCTGAGCAGGGAGAGTAGTAGTCCAGACTCCAGGCGCCCCCCCCCCTTTTTAAATAAAGATGTTATTTATTTGTTAGAGAGAAGGGGTGTGGGAGAGGGAGAAGCAGGCATTCTCTCCCTGCTCAGCGGGGAGCCCCATTGGCACTCAGTCCCAGGATACTGGGATCGTGACCCAAGCTGAAGGCAGACGCCCAACTGCCTGAGCCACCCAGGCGCCCCGGGTCCTGCAGATAGGACAAGCTGGACGTGGCCAGCCGGTCCAGAAACATAGCCCCAGGAATAATGGGCACTCCACGTTTCAAGGGCAGGGGGATATCTGGAGAAGAGACAGCTCAGTGGGGCGGAAGATAGAGGAGTGGAGAAATGAAGGAGGGGAAGGGGTGCTACCAGTATGTATGGGACCCCCACCTTCTAGGCAGGTGGCTGGAGGAGGGAGGTCACGGGAACCTCAGCAGGGGTTATATATAGCTCTCACGGCCAAGATGGGGAATCTAGGGCAGGAGTTGGAGGCAACGGTGATAAAGATACTTAAGCGAACATTGTCCAGACCTTTGGGAAAAGTTGCAGAAGAAAGGCAAACAAGCTTGTCGCCCAGGGGAAAGGCCGCAGAGTTCAGCCAGTCATGAGACGGGGGGACGGCGGGGCGGGTGCACTTGTGAGTCTCACCCGCACTGATTCTGGGTCAGCTCATTCTGCCAAAACCGGCCCTAGATCCAAGTTCATTGCTCCCGGGCTCTGGCACGCTGGGGTCGCTGCTCTTTGAAGGTTAATCAGGAGTAGGGCCAAGAAGGGCAGGCCCCTGTTTCCGGGAGAGCTGGGTAGTGACAGTGTACATTTCATCCTAACAATAAACTCATGAAGTAGGCTTTATTTATTTATCTTTAAAGTAGAATTTATAGTTTACAGTGGTTTTAGGCTCACTGCAAAACTGAGTGGCAAGTACGGAGACTCTCCATGTATCCCTGGCCCTGTAGGTTTTATTTTACTCCCTTCTCACATCAGAGGAAGCCGAGGCCTGGAGGGCTTGCGAAGCTCTCCCACAAATGTGCCCAGGCCAGACTCACGAGGCTACCGGCACCTTTAGTGTCTCCTGTGAATGAGTGGGCTTTACAACAGGGGTCCGCACACAGCTGACCATGTGCCAAGCCAAGCCCAGCACCTGTTTTCATATGGCCCACCAAAGATGACTAGTTTTTACATTTTCAAGTTGTCAGGGAAGGAGGGGGAGAATATTTTGTGGCACTTGTAAAGTATATGAAATTCACATTTGTGCTTATAAATACAATTTTGTGGGAACTTGGCCACATCCATTCTTTTAAGAATTGTCTCTGTTTATGCTATAAATCGAGGAGACAGACACCTTATGGCCCACAGAGCCTAAAATATTTACTGTTCAGCCCTTTCCACAAAGTTTGCCGACCCTGCTTTATAGAGACATAATCATTGCATTACTAAGTATTTCTTTTTATTGGAGCGTTTAGTCCGTTCACATTGAGGGTGATTATTGATAGATATGTTTGTATTGACATCATGTTGCCTATGGAGTTCATGTTTCTATAATTTATCTCTGTATATTACTGTTTTGTGTCAATCCTGGGTTCATTTCTCCTCTAAAGAACCCCTCTTAGTATTTCTTGTAGTGCTGGCTTGGTGGTTGCA
>PITA01002042.1:0-127944 GCA_004023965.1 Spilogale gracilis
AAGGAAAGCAAATGGGAACTAGGGTAATCTAGGGAGGGAAACGAAACAACAGACTTTGAACACAGAAACACATTGAGGGACTTGGAGGGAGGGGGGTGGAGGGATGGGAGAGCCTGGTGGTGGGTACTGGGGACACCTAAAGCGGGGAGCACTGGGTGTGGGGAATGGGGAATGAATCTTGAAACACTGGAAAAAAAAATTTAGTAACAATAAAAAAAAAAAAAAAAAAAAAAAAAAGATACTTGTATTCCATGTTTACTTGAAAACTCCTGATCTACCAAATCTTATATCCTCTGGGACCGCTTCGCTCGAGTAAGACACTCTCCTCTTTGGCTGCCTAATTCTTTGTGGTTATTTCTGTTATAAAAAAGACAGGTTTGTGTATTTGAATCCTCTATCAAAAAGCCCCTTGAATAAAGTAACCCCATCTTAAGAATGTTACTAGGATTAGCAGAAAGCTTGGTATACAGTAAACCCTACAAAAAGTTTACTGAATTACTGATACATTCGTCTGTTATCATTCATCTGATTACTATTTAGGCATTTACACTGTGGCAGCCGCTCATTATTCAATGTGTTTAAGCAGTGACAAGGCGTGGAGCTTACTTTCTAATTGGGAGAACGGTTAAGTGCTATGAGGAAAAGAACATGTGTATGGTCAAGAAAGAGAATGGGAAGAGGGGACTTTTTTAATAAGGCTGTCAGAGAAAGCCTCACCAAGTCATGATATTTGAACTGAAACCAAAATGCTGGGCAAGAGGCACTCATGCCAAAGGCTGGGAAAAGAGCACTTTAGGAAGGAGGTGTAGCCAGTGAAAGTCTGAACAGGAAAGAACAAGCCTGGTCAGAAAGAAGGCCAATGTGGCTAAAAGGAAAAACAAACAAACAAACAAACAAACAACAACAACAACAAAAAACCCAGTGAAAGGTGGAACAGGGGTTTACAAAATTGCCTAGCACTAGTCTGTGAGGGTGGAGCCCTCCAAATGATTCCTTCCATGAGAAGGGACATATCCACCTCTAACATCCTCTTTTCCCCTGATTTTCTCCCCCTTCCCCACTTGTGTCTTTGTGAAGGATGAGGGGCTTCTAAATCATAGTTTTGGGAGAAGGAAGTGGACATATGCGGCTCTTCCATTTCTCTCCTTCTTGTTCTTTGGGATATATCTGCTCATGGAATGCATATATTCTGATCTGTTCTGGGCCGTGGTCATCAAATTTTTAGTCGTCCAAAATGGGCTGTGGCCAGGTGGTTAAGCCTGTCTAATTATACAGTTGAGGATCAGCAATATTTTGATCCCCATCTACTTTGACTAATTCTCAACTGTTTCTAAATTTGGATGAGGGAAAAGGTGGGTGGGGAAAAGATAGACTTCCTCCAAGTCCAAGACCAAATATGTGCTTGTTGGTCATGTACAATGGTATTTTATGTTCCATAAAATATAACAATATATGTTCATTAAACTCCTATTATTTTTCTGCTACAAAAAGTTTCTTTCTTGCTCTCTCTCATTCTTTCTACACATATACATACATTTCTCTCTTTTGTTTATAAAATTAATAACTTTATTGTTTGAGCTTGAATACCTGTGGATCCTACAATTTATCCAGTGAAGATGAAATACACAGTGGAGGACAAGAAGGGAATCATTGCGTACTGAGTAACTATTGCTACACTAACCTCTTCACGTAGAACAAGAAAATCCTAGGAAGTCCACAGAACCTGTCATTGTACATGTGGTCTACATTCTTCCTTTGGTTATCATTCATAAAGCCTCTAAATAAAGTTATGATAAGTATATTTTAGGTATCAGGGCAAACTAAGTTTAAAAACTTGAAAAGACCTCGAATGGCAGAGAATCCACAATTCCTAGCATACTTATTTTTGGACTTTTTATTCCTTATCACCAAAATCATGCCATTCAGTAGGTATTCTATCTGAACTATTTCCATGTGGCCACTTAATTTTGAAGGAATTTCAAAGGATTACCTGAATATCCTGTGAAGAGTTTTTTATTAGGGAACACTTAAAAGTTGTTTGTCTAAACTATGAGCAATCTACCACATTTTAAGCATGAACTTAAGTTAGATATAGCTTCTTGATTTGTTACCTTACATAAATTATTTGACATTCTTATAAAACCTGGAGCTCCAACTTGACATATTAAGATCCCGACATTTAGCTCCACCTCTAACTCTAATCTTTGCTGTAGTAAGACAAATGAGTTTATAAATCTACCATCATATTAGCTCATCCAGTGAGTCAAAAACCTCCTTAAACCATACTCTAATTTAGAATCATAATAACATAGGACCAAAGCCAAGGAAGTGAAAAATAATTTATTCTTTTAACTTGTAGAAAATTATTTAATAAACTTAAAGTAACACCCCATCTAAATCAAAACTAATCTATTTCTTCACAAGAAATATATTCAAAGTCTAAAAATAAACTCCTAATTAGAATGGGTACCTTGGTTTCTGAAAGGTGGCTTATTTACCTCTACAGGAAAATAGAAATTATATTTTAATGCATTGTATTATCTGAAAAGCATTCTAGAGATATGAGAAAGAAACCAGCCAGAACTTAAAAGAGTTTGAAAAGAAAGAGCATTCATATCCAAAGAAACAGGGATTTTTCCCACCAAGGCTAACAATAAATCATTATGACTACCCTTGTGAGCCACAGGATTTATTTATGGTAATGTAGTTTGACTATTGAATGAGGGAGATTAATAGTGCTTTGTAGCAAGTCTTAGTTGCAAATGTAGAAGGAAGACGGTGGATTTCAGATATAAAGAATGGAACTTCATGCACCAAATCTACGTTTTAAAATTTCTGTCTGCTTTTGTTTATTTTATTTTGTTTGGTGTGTGAATTTATTTTGCAAGACAACCAAGACAACAGTGTTTATGACAGACTGCCTAGACATTTTGGTAAGAACTCAAGTACACATAGACCGCACAATTTGTTTGTTTGAAGTAAAATATCTGGCTCTGATCATACTCAGGGCGAGAGCTTTCTTTCTCCTTCCAGTTTCTACTCTACATGAGCATATAATTCAACTGCATTTCTGTTGCCTGGGGCTGCATTTTCCTTTCCTGTATTTCTGTGTCATGTAAACCACTCTCTTCCCAAACCAACTCTGAAGTATAAAAGAGGATGTGTTTTGCATTGGAAGCAAACAGGTTGGTTTTACCATGCCTCTCCCTGCAGTTCAGCACCTACAGAATCTGGCTGAAGCAGAAGTGAGGGAATGAGTCAGGTTCTGGATTCTCTTCCAAAGAGCTGCACTTGGGTGTTCTGGAGAGGTCGGTCTCAGGGGGTAGCAACCACTGCCCTGTTTAGGGGGACTACTCCCACACTCATCTCCTGCTGCCTTTCTGCACACTGTCTCCTTCTCCTTTCAGATGCGTTCTGACCTGAGGGGGCTGGTCCACAGGCTGCAAAGTGGCTGAGGGTCTGACACAAATTGGCCTAGAAGGCTCTCTTTCTTGGTAAGCTCAATAAAGAGCCAGAAGGGAAGTTTCTGTCCATGCGGCATTCCTGACTGAAAAAAGTGTGGTAAAGTTGAGCCTGGGACAGCCATTCTGGGGCTCTGTATCTGCTAGTTATGAGCATACAGATTCAGAGAAGGTCCATTACGAGGAGCAGGTCAGTAGGCGTACATAGAGAAGCAGAGACAGGAGGAAGTGCACTGGCCCAGAAGCTGACGAGAGAAGTCTCGCTTCCTGTTTGCATTTTTAGGTCCCATGATGTCCATGGGGAATTTTTTCCCTTCTATTTGGATATCTCTGAGATTTCCTGTTATAATTTCCCCCAAACCCGTTTTAACCTACTATAGCTTAAAAACCTCGGATCCTTGAAAGTCAAAATAAATTATTAGAATGATACCATACATGCAAGTTACATGTTCCTTAAATAATCCATTGGCTGATGATTAAATTAAATGTCTCCATAGTTCAAGGGTTCTCAAACTTTAATGTGTTTTAGAATTACTAAGGCAGTTTGTTTAAAAGTGGCAGATTTTGACAGCCCAGGCCTGACCTCCAAATCAGAATCTCCTAGGATTTTAACAGGCATTCCCAGTAATTCTGAGCTGGGAATGCATGGGCCACACTTCCAGAAACCTGTTGAGATTACTGTTTGACCCTCAGACCAGTCTGGGCCACTGCAAGTCTACATGTGACCATAATTTTGCATTTTGACATTATATCTTTGTGTTTCAGTAAAAAAACACACACCAACATAAAATTATGAAACTAAGACTTAATTTCATTTCCTCTGGACACAATGCCTCAGTTGCTGACCTGGGTTGGAACGTGAAGTTCTGTAGGAAATGCCTGGAATTAGCAATTGAATAGGCAATTGAATAGTCCCCCTGAGACACTCACATGATTCCATTAAAAATTATAGTAAGCACACAGACTGATGGACATAGGAATGAGGGGATTAATGAAGAAATGTATAAACAAATGAGCAAAAAGGATGATCCATGGTTTTAACTTGTACATTGCCAGGAAACCAGAGATAAATCTGATTCTCTAAGTCCTACATCTTCTGTCACTGACGTCACTGTGCGTGTTCCCGCAGTAACCTACACAATTATTTACACAGGAAGTTTAGCTGTAAAGGCATATCAACTTTCCTCTTAGCAATTTGCAAGCTTTGCTTAAGCAGGTTGCTTCTAACAAGCATCCATTTATTTGACACAGATCTACTGAGTTCTGTTCTGTCTTAAGCTTATTAATAGGCATTTTTGGGAATGAAAGCAGAAAAAGTTCCAGTCTTCAAAGGTTTCACATCCCTTCAGAGAGACACAAAACACCTCTACTGAGAGTTAGAATGCAAGCAAGTCAGACAGGGTTATGGGACTCGAGAGGGAGGAGTGGTTGTTTCCAGCAGAAGCATCACGACAAATTCTGTGGATGCAAGGATTTAGACCTTGGTTGGATCTTGGCAAGCAGCAGAGATAAAGAGAAGGAGCTTCTGCACAGAGCGGAATTCTGGTTTTCCTTACTACTTTCTCTCACAGCACTCTGATCTTCTGCCTAGCACATACCATGATTTGTATCTGCATGTTCATTGGGGAATTGTGGGTTCAATGCCTCCATTTTCCTGTAGTAGACTCTACCCTCCATGATGGAAAGTTCTGTCTCCACTCACTACTCTGCATATAAGCACGCAGTGCCGAGCACTATGGCTGGAAGGCACTGATTGTTCAGCACATGTTTATTGCTCAGTGAGTGGATAAGAGCCTAGGCTTCCATATGATTCTGCCCTCTATTAGTGTTGCAATCTTGGGTCCTATCCCTAAGCCTCTATTTCCTCATATGGAAAATGGAGTAATGATAGTTCCTTCCGTACAGAATTGAGGTAAGAACAGGATAATGGGGTATCAATAAATTGTAGTTTTTATTAATTTGATAGGAAGAGGCAGTGAGATGAAGCAAAGACATGCTGATATTATAGTCTTTTAGTGATAAATCTGATCTTGTCTAGCTTTGTACCCCTATAATTATACAGGCTCACCAGGCAAGGCAATGTGGCAAGTTTAAAGTAAGCCGGGTATTGTTACCTGCTCTTTGCTCCTTTTGGACCAGGTGGCCAGGAGTCCATTCCTTGACCAATCCTGTCACCTCATGTCTGGAGCAGCCCTAACAGAATAGCTATTCCTGTTTCACCAAACCGTCCCAATAGGAAACAGCACATGTGAATGCAGTGTGCGATAGGTCTGTGATGTGCCACGTCCGTATCACAGGCTGGAGAGTCCCAGGCTCCAAATTCTTGAATTGCTAACAAACAGGCAAGACAAGCTGTGCACATCAGTAGGAGAAAGAACTTGTGGTGGGACGGAGCAGGCAGGTCCTGGAGTCACAGAATCTAGATTCCATGATGTTCTGCCTCTGCCATGCATGGTGGCTAACCCTGAACCCATTACTATAGATATACAGCTAAAGGGACCTGGAGGTCACGGCATCACCAGCTGGGATTTTTTTTCACTTCCTATAGTGGCCCCAGGAGTTGGGTATAATCCCATGTGACTAAAAAGGTAAGGAGCCCCCAGCTCAGAAGGATGAAGTAATGGGTTCAGGGAGAGGAGGAAGAGTGTGCACTGAGAACACTTCCCTATCGGCTATCATGCAGACTGGTAAATTTCCTCTTAAGTTGAGGCAGAGTTCACACCAGCCAAGTTCCCATCTCGGAGCAGCAGCTCCCCTATCACACGATGCTGTTCCTCCATGTTGGGAAACGGCCAAGGGGCTCTGATGAAATAGTCTTAATTTTTGTTGTTGTTGCCAAACCTGATTTTTTTTTCCCCAAATCAAATCCCCCTCATACTGGGTTTTAATAGAGGCTGGCAGAAGGTGCCAAATTTTAACTAAAAGCAAAACAAAATCAAACAAAAACAAACAGATGAGAGCAAAAACTTATAAGAAATTAAGAGAATTTCATCCATTATTTTGCTTCCCCCTTGAATTGAGGGAAAGTGTCTTTTATGGCTTTTATCAGCACAACTCCTCAGTTTGGCAGGAATATGACTGAGAACTATAATCTCCACAAGCCCAAGTGTTTGTCACTCCTCCTACTAAATTTTCAGGAACATTTATTGAGTACAGGGACAGTGTAGTGATATACGAGCTTTAAATTATAGACTAAATGGGGCAAGTCACCCCTCAGTGGAGACCATATAAAACAAAGGCACCTGTGCTCTGCATTTGGAGGCTGGAGCTTGGGACATGTATGTGAGATAACGCATCTTTTTTTATGTATCCAAAACCACGTGGGAATAGATAATATCTAATATTTACAGAGGCACTAACTGAAGTTTAGGTTACTTTCTCAAAGAAAGTCATTAGATCATCATGAAACCTTTGATGCCATTGTAGGGGCCAGTGTCCCAGGTCCAAAATCTCAATTACTCAAACACAGCAGATTCCTTATTATTAGGAAGCAAATTAGCACTCCATCCACTACTCCCAGGTAGACAAAAGTACAGATGAACCTGTGGGGACAAGGAGGGAATCCTGTGTGCTGGAAAGAGGACAGAAGAGAGGGTGATGTTAATATGTATTTGAACGGGAGAAATGCTGGATTCTAGGAGAGGTGACTTTTGACTTATCCGACATTCTGAGTGACCTATATCTTTTCCCCTAATTGGCCTGGATCCATTAAACAATCTGTTAATGCTATGACCTCTTCTTTATGGAAGCAAAATCTTTACAAATTAAAACTGGTTATGGGAAAGATGCGGAGTTCATGTGTTCATTCATTCAACAACAACTGCTGAATGCCCTTCATGTCCCTGACACTGTGCTAAGCACTGCGAGTTCGTTAATGAAATCAGAACACAACTGCCCTCTAGATGTTATCATCTTGTCCCAGAAAAACACTGACATGGAAACAAGTTCCATCATACCAGCACAGGAGGTCTAGACGTTGCAGGACAACAACATAATAAAGACAAATCCCCTGTTTCTAAGGAACTTATATATTGTTACTACTAATACATTTTCATGCATATGACATTCTTCAATGGGCCCTAGTCTTAGTTAATCCTTATAACCACTCTAGGAAGTAGATGCCAATATTATCCCATTTTAGACAGGATGAAACGGAAACACAGGAAGTTGAAAGGGAGTCTAAAGTGACTTATGTGACAAAGAGGGGACTTGAGAGTCCATGCTCTTAACTGCTGGACCACACCACATAGGCAGTTGGAAAAAAAAAATTACTCTCTTTGACCTACCTCTCGAGACCTATCTCTGGGAGTCTTGACACAGCAAAGACTACCAGCAAATGAAGTTTCCTACCAATTCCCAGCAGCGGTTTGCCTTTGGCCTTCCTGTTTCCATGACACTGCTCTCTAGTTTGTCCATTAGAGATAAAAGTTCAAGGTGCTCCCTCAGTCTTTAATTATTGATACTGACAAATTATTAATCATTAGCTCTGTGGTTTCTGGGAATTTATAAGAAGAGCCATTTTGAATATGGTACATTTTATCTTCTAGCCCAATAACTTTACCTCCCTCATATCTTCCCTTCTATAGACATCTGGGAATTATTTCAAAATAATCCATGGGTGGGATGATAGAAAGAAGATGCTGGTAGCACAGGGAAAACAAATAAACTGGTGATTATTTTCACTTGGTGATGGTTACACAAGAACGCATCCTATTACTCATTAATATTTGGCATTGACATTGTATTAATTTATTTATGTCTGAAACTTCATAAAACTCAACGCTAGAAAAACAAAGTAAGCCCCTTTAAAGATAATCTGCGAGAAATCCCAGAAAATCAGTACTGATTTTTGACTTTAAAGTAAAAACATGTAGTGTGATGGTTATAAGAGCAGTGGCCAAGATAATTCCCAACAAAACCTAGACAAACACTTATCAATGATCTCCTGCAACCGGTTAAATGTATGTGAGGGTATGCTGCACCGTATAAAGCACTTAATGAGTGTTTCTCATCCATACCCATTTAGAGTTATTTGAGGAGACTTTTAATATTACAAACGTCCCTTCAGCATGAAGAGATTCTAACAGCGGCGAGGGTAAGTCTTGGACATCTGTGCATTGAAAAAAAAACAAAAAACAAAAAACAAAACAAAACAAAACCCTGCACAGTTTTTTTGTCAACTGCGAACCTCTACAATAAGAAAACTGCTGTCATTATTAAAAGAAAATAACACTGGATACTTCAGGCAGGCATTTTTGCTTCTCTAAGAATAAAAGAAAACAGCAAGAAAAGTACCAAAGGCTGGTTCTTGATCATTTGGCACATTTATTCCTAAGACTTAAAATCAGAGAGGCCACATCAGGTCCACAGCTTGACAAGTATCTGACTTGCTTAGAAAAATGGGGGACCATCATTAAGCATTTAAAGAGAGAGACATATATGAGAAGTAGAATGATGGCAGGAGCAGTGGCTGGCTACTAGCTAGCGAGACTTTCATGGCTTGAGAATACTTTCAAGTCACGGGATTTAGTTCACAAAACCAGCCAAGACCAAATAAAAGCTGACACAACTCATCCATTGCTAAGGCACAAATTTCTGCTCCACTCAGGTCCCTGAAGCCACCTTGGCTCTCTGAGAGGTTTCTAATGGATTTGGCTGGAGGTTTATATAACCCAGTGATTCCCTGATGATATGAAAAGCCTATTAAATCATGATGTCTTGGAGTAGAACACAAACATAAATTAAAAGCATATTCTAGAGATCTCTAGGTAAATCCACTGTCCAGCCAATTTGGGGACCATGAACATAAAGTATTCTTTGATGAATCAATCTGAAACCACAGTGGCAAAAAAAGAGCTCCTCCTTCCTCACGAGCCAAGGCTATCACCTGCTCTGGCCCATGTTTCTCCTGATTTGATAAACCACTTCTCTCCACCCTACACTATACCTCACCTGTGTTCTCACCTGCTGATTTGTTCCTAGGCTATACTTCTCACTTGACAAAACTTCGACCACATCATTGCCTTGCTCAAAAATTTCTAATGAACTGCACTCTGACCTAGAGCTTCATAGCCAAAATATAGCTGCTACCTGGGAGCTTACAGAAAGATGCAATTCCAGGCCTTAGCTGGGTCTAAGAATCTGTATTTACTAAGATCCCAGGTGATTTGTATGAGCATTTAAGTTTGAGACGTATTGTTCAAGAACACCATTCTCGGGCGCCTGGGTGGCTCAGTTGGTTAAGCGACTGCCTTCAGCTCAGGTCATGATCCTGGAGACCCGGGATCGAGTCCCACATTGGGCTCCCTGCTCGTCGGGAAGCCTGTTTCTCCCTCTTTCACTGCCCCTGCTTGTGTTCCCTCTCTGGCTATGTTTCTCTCTGTTAAATAAATAAAAATAATCTTAAAAAAAAAAAAAAAGAACACCATTCTCTGAAGTATAATTTTAAGGGACACTCTCAAGGACAGAGAGTATCCTGCCTGGATTCAAAGTCATACCATTCCCTCTCTTTATAGGACATCGGTCCATTCAAAAAATAGTTATTGAGTGACAACTATGTCTCATACTGTGTTGGGTTCAGAGGATCCAGCAGTGAAATGACAGAAGTGGTCTCTGCATTCATGGACTTAGAGCAGGGACAGTACTGACATAGAAAGATAACTATGGGGGTCTCATAAAGGGAGATGTGCAGGATGCCCTGGGATGATCCAGTTAATGAGGTAAACTGGGGACAGCCTTACACATCCAGGAGATCTGCAACATCAGAATAGCATTCCTGGGGAAAGGCCGCTAAGGCACATCTCTGTGGATGCACAGGGTCAGAACAGAAGAAGATCTGCATACACTGTCAGCTTCAAAAACAGCAGGTGCAAAGCTTGGAGCAACTATGGAAATGCTTGCACAGTGCTTACTCCATGCAAGGCAGGGCTCTGGGTGCTTTCCATATATGTAGGTGTGACGATTAACCCCGTTTTATAAACAAGGAAAACCCAGGCACAGAGAGATGAAGTAATGTGTCCCCATCACAGAACAAATTTTGAAACTCATCCCTGTCCATCCGGCTCCAGCGTCTATGTTCTTAGCTATCACACTCTGCAACTGTTGAGCTGGGAAGAATGTGATGCATTCAAGAAGCTGAAAACAGGCATATTTCTAGAGTTCAAGCACTGTTTTTTCACAGATCTTTTTCTTTTCTTTTTAATCATCAGAAGAAGAGTGCATTACCATTTAGGAGTGGCTACTTACAACTCACATTTTGGGGTACCATCCCATAGTGACTCAATCAGAATTTTTAGGCAAGGAGCTGAAAATATGCATTTAAGCAATGCTTCCGGATGATTTAAAAACAATAAAGTCTGAAAACCATGGGTATAGAGGTACACTTTCCTTCACTATTCTCCCTCTTCTCAGAATCCCCTCTAATTAACCCACAGTTATTTAATAATACATTGGCCCCCGGGTATAAACTAAACACGAGGGTAAATAGGATTGAAGTGGAAAGCTGGAATAAATCTGAAAATTGAATCTTTGCTCCTCCAGGTTTCCTGGCTGCCGGGTTGTGAAAAGAATTATCTAGGCTTGGGAAATTGGAGGCAAAAAAAGACCACAGAGGCTTAGAACTATTTTCATTACAATGCCAACCATTTAAATAACTAATTGAATCTCTGAAAATTGAAGTAAAATTTAAAATTGCTGGAAGAGCAGTTATTTCCCATGCTTTCTGATTCCTCCATCCTTACCCAGTGCTAGAAGGCTCTCAGGCAACTGAGAGTTTTCTAGAATGTAGAATGCGTGCAAGACAGCAGCCGAAGTAATCTCTGGCCACTAGGGTGCACTGGCTCAACAAAACTAATATGCCTCCCTCAGTGTCAGGGGACCCTGGCAGGTCCAACACCAGTATCTGGCTGCCAGGGGGGGTAGTCTTTTAACTCAGTCTTTCCTCTCTTATAATCACTTAACAGAGGAATCATGCTACTCTCTCATGAGAAAGAAACTAAAAGAAATAGCTGAATCTCAATAAAATTCCTTCATCATAGTTTATTTAATTTTCCTACATTTTCCCAATATTTATCTTTATTTATCTTTGAATGTCTTTCAAGTACCTTACCATAAAATTCCAAAAGTCAGCCTCCTAGATGCTGCCTTTCAAATGGTTCAGGGAGATCACAGCTTTTCCATCACACTCGTTGGGAAGTGACATTATCTTGTTCATTCAGCTCACTTACTTTATATCCCCATTCAAGAAAGTAAGCTTGGAAAAGTTTCTGGAAAAGACTGTTATTTTTATCCCTCAAAAGATCAGAAAAGTATTCCACTGTATTTTTCAAGGCTATTTCATAATCAGAATATTCATTTTAATGTTATCCATAAGAAAGTTCACTGGATACCACCATATTAATTGCTCAAACATGAAGAAGATGAAATGGTACGGGTTGACCTCATGCAGGTTCTCCATCATTGCAGTATAAAACACTGATGGTGACCATCTTCTGTAGCTGTCACTATTCCTCTGCCAATCACTGAGTGGGGGTTTGATGTATCAGCAGATCTATGTCAACGTTGGGCATCTTTTCATATAACACCCATGACAGCATGTGAGTCAAAGAACGTGGAGGATGCTGGATGCTCAGAGATGAAATTTCCCAGGGAAAGGTGTGAACAGTCTCAATCTCTGGCAAAGGTTCTCTCCTCCCAGAACTGTATACAGTACTTCCTTCCCTTTTCCTCCAGGAGGCTAGTACAGCCTTGTTCTGACTGAGAAGACATGACTACTGAGGAGGCTGGATGTGTGGTTAGAACTCAATTTACTCTGGGCACTAGGGTTATGATTCTATGCCCCCTTCCTTTTCTTGGAGCTGCCTTGCCTTACTGTGGCAATGGTAAGATCCACTGCACCAAAGCTAGGGTATGAGACTATGGGAGAAGAACCAAAATGTTAACTCTAGGTCTTAAATGGAAATGGAGCTTTTGCATTAGGAGTACTTGTATCTCCACACAGACTAGCTCATCAGGGGGACTACAATAAGCATGGGGGGAAATACCTGTTCTAAGAAAGAGGGTCATTTTTCCAAAGTGCTCCTGTGTGTTTTTAGGACTTAGGTATTAAGTATCCCAGGTCACTGCCCTCCAAATACACCCAGGTGTATAAAGTATCACCATTTATGGTGAAGAAACATGAATCTTTTACTGTCAATTCCTATGCCTATTCAATGCTTTTTACGTATCTGTCCTTGTTCTTCCACTGGCTTACATTCATCAGTGATGTAAGCACAATGCTTAAGGCCCACTAGTCTAATAAAGATGCTTCCAGTCAGACTCCCACACACCAAGAAATGGTGTCAGTGATGAGGCTTTCCAAGGAACCACATGTGAATGGCTATTCTAAACACCACCACAGGGTTCCTGGAGGATGGGCACTCCTGCAAGGCCCTCCAGGGATATCATGGCATCTAGTAACTGAATATGCTTTCTCTGCCGAGTCCTGATGGATCCAGAAATCCAAGACTTCGTTTACAAATTTTACCAACCTTGCTTCCCCAGGGGACATGCAAACGGAAAAGAAGGATGCTCCCATTCTACAGTCTCTCATTTATTTAGCAGTAGGGGAATACAGTTCAGGTGATTAGAAAGAAAAGCACTCAAAACAGAATGCACCGACCTGGTTGGCAGGACCTTGGGCAGGGTGTCCACTCACTGAAAGCTGTCACGATACAGTCTTTCCTGCACGGGAGAAGGCAAGGGCGCACTGTTTCGGGCCGAGTTGAATCTGGACACCTGTCAACGTGAAAAGACAATATCAGTGCTACCTGGAAGAAGTAAGGGGTTTAGCGGAGAACTGTAGGACTTCAGAACAGAAAACACTGAGGCCCTGTTGTTCCTTCTACAGACAAGAGAGGGCCAGGGAGGTGAGGCTGCTGGGCCAAGGGCTCCCAGTCCGAGGCAGAGGCAAAAGCAACATCAACTCCCTTGCCCTAGAGACCAAAATACTTTCCATGCATCCAGGAAAAGAGCAATCCCAGAAACTAATGAAAGGGAATGCCTTCACAAGACAGTGTCACGTGAAATCAGCATCGATTCAAATGACTTTTTTTTTTAAATTCAGAATGAACATATCTGATATATTTTTTGAAAAGCATTTTATTCAGGGTAATATATCAAATCAGTGGTATTCTACAAAAGTAATAGGAAAATACAAGGCAATATATGAACATATTAGGAAACAAAAATCATTGAAAACTACTTCAATATATTGTACATCTTTGAGAATTGAATAGAATTTCAGAATATTTAAGTGATTGGCAGGTATCTCTTTAGAACATGTGGAATGAGGAGCAAAATATGACAGATGGAAAATGTCAAATATACTAACTAGCATTAACAAGAGAAACACTGCATTTCTGTTATTTTGCTGATAATGAATGCTCACACTTGGGAGGAAAATCTACAGTCAATTGATTCATAATAACTTGGAAGAACTAAAGTCTCAGAAAATGGCAATCAAGACTTTGTTTGTTTTCTTGCCTGCTTACTTGTTTTATGAACACAGAGGGCTAAAAACTACATTGATTATCTTCTAAAACTGTGATGTGCCAAAAAGAAAAACTGGAAAGCACTCAGTAACATATATTTGCATTTTAAATTATGTTCCCCATAAGTTGCTCATAAGGGATATAAATGGAGTGTGGGTAAAACTTAACAGCATGAGCTCTGGTATTAAGTAGGCTGTGCTGAGTTAAGAGCTGTAGCTAGCTTCTTTCATTTATTCCTAATGACAACAGTAAGAGGTATTACAACCTTCATTTTTATATGATAAACTGAGGCACTGGAATTATCAGTAATGGATCCAAAGCCACACGGGCAGAGACCATTTGAGAGAAATTATAATAGAAAAAACAAAACAAAACAAAACAAAACACCAGTGTAGCAATTTCAGACAATCAGTAGACCTTCCCAAAGGAGAGAAGAGAAAATAGAGGAGATAAAGCTCATGAGGAAATAATGAATTTAAAAAAACCCACATAGCTGATGAAAGGAAGACAGTTCAGATAAAAAGTCCACCAATTATATACAAAATGACCAACATGCCAACGTAAAGGTTGTCCCATTTTCAAACATCAAGAAAAAGTAAGAGAACAGACAATAATGGATGTGGGAGAAGAGGAAGAAAAATTTGTCATCCAAGAATCTGGCTGACATCAGACTTCATCAATTTAAATAATGTTCAAAGTGAAAACGTTTTCTTGGTTTTAAAACTTTAAAAACAATATATAAGCCAAATGTGGAAGACTGAAATTGATTGTGGAAAAGAAAGTACATGCTATCATTTGGGCCATCATGTAGACACAGTAGACAGAGCAGGGGGGATTGAAGGGGAGGGAGACAAGGAGTGGAGGCTTGGATGTCCTTATCTGACAAAGCAAGTGGGCCGAGTGACCATCTAAATATAAATGAAAACAGAAATAAAGTTCTAATGTGCACTCCAATGTTTATAGCACTAATGTCCATAACAGCCAAACTATGGAAAGAGCCTAGATGTCCATCAACAGATGGCTGGATAAAGAAGATGTAGGAAATATATGCAATGGAATACTATGCAGCCATCAAAAAGAATGGAATCCTGCCATTTGCAATGACATGGATGGAACTGGAGGGTATTATGCTGAATTAAATAAGTCAATCAGAGAAAGACAACTATCATATGATCTCTCTGATATGAGGAATGTGAAGGGTAGGGTAGAGGTCTGTGGGGAGAAGGGAGGAAAAATGAAACAAGATGGAACTGTGGAGGGAGACAAATGTTAAGAGACTCTTAATCTCAGGAAATAAACTGAGGGTTGCTGGAGGGGCCAGGGGAAGGGATAGGGTGGTTGGGTGATGGACATTGGGGAGGGTATGTGCTATGGTGAGTGCTGTGAATAAAAACTTAAGAAAAGTTAAAAGCATTAAAAAACTCAATAAAAAGTACTAAAGCAACCTACCGACAGAACACCAACAGTCTGGGATTTGAGACAGGAGTTAGTGTAAATAGGCTACGGTTCATTGCTTTCACGAGAGGAAATCAAGGGACAGGCATTTTACATTGATAAGTGAGGAGATATATGAATGATAAATGGGAAACGTATTTTTTAAAGTTAAGAGGTAAACATGGGAAAGGGAGGAGAACGAAAAATATACACTTCTGCTCATTGTACTGACATAAAAAGATACAACAGACAGAGATAAGGTGCTAACATAGTGGCTGCCAGTGGCAGGACATGGGGCAGGAAGAGAGGGGTGGGAGCAAGGCTGTGAGCATCAGGCTGCTCTTTGTTATATATATTTCTCCTTGCATGTCATTATGATTTGCGAACCATGTGAAGGCTTTCCCAGGTAAAACAAAGAGAAAGAGACAGAGAGAACACATAGAACAACTATTAAAATGTGGCTACAGTTGTGTTTGAGATGTGGGATACTAAATGGAGCAGAAGACGGGTGGAACCTGTTCCTCGTCATCATTAGTCTCTCTGTATTATTTTATTTCTCCTATGGACATATAACACTTGGATAAAAATGGAGAATGGTTATATGCACAGAAACAGAATTACTCAATAAATTATTATTGGCATTATTATTAATCATCCTTAGCATACATGCTGTCTATCGAAGAGATCAATTCAATAAACAAAACAATAGAAAGAAAGAAGGGTGTCTTTGTGAGAATACAGTGTTACTTAAACAAGATATTTGTGTAAGGAAAATTTATGTCCTGCTTTACTAGAGATAGCAAAAAACGCTAAAACCATTCCCAAGTCCTTTATTAACACTCTGAGGTCTACTAAAATCAAACCGAGCTGTTGTTTATTCTACCTCCTCTCCAACAACACCTGGTGTATGGTTGGAAATAAAAGTGTGACTTGAGCAACGCCAGGGGGCCCCAAGCCCAACCAGCCACTTCAGACTCACTCATCCATTGGCAAACTAGCTTAGGAATATCTGTGGCACTGGCATCAGGCTTTCTGGAAAGGGAGGCTGATCCTGCAGGGATTTTGCTTGCTTCAGGGAGGAAAGGTGTTCATCTCTTTTAGGGAACTGACACTGCCTACTTGATTTACCCTTGATAAGCATCACTCACAATAAATACTCAATGGCCATAGTGTCAGCTCTTCATAATACAGCCTGCTTTCTCTCTGCATGTTCTTCTCTTAAGTCCATAAGAGAGAAAAAGTATCATCTCCTCAGTGGCAAACATCAAGCTCAGGTTATATTGCTTTTATAGAGGTCACGAACTGGAAAGTGATTTCTGGTCAGATAGGAGCCAAATATTCTCATGTCAGTGAAAACTTTTCTTTTTGCTCATTTCTTTTGCCAATAAGGTTGACCCTTCCTGCAGGGGTTCAAATTCCTCTTCCTTTCTATTCACATAATGTCTACCGTTCAAGAATCATCACATTTCTCATATTCATAAATTTTTTTCTTAGTCTTCAAAACTACTCTCTTTGACCATTAGCAACATTTCTAGGAAAAGCTGCAAGGTTCAGTTTCTGTACTGCTGTGTTGACATTGACTAAGAAAAGGCTTTTGACCACTTTCATGCTGTTTTCATATATACAAGTGTGTGTATAGGTCTATGTGTGGCTGTGTGCCTGTGTATGCATGCATGATACATAAACTAATTTTTAATTAGATGGTGGAATTCCATCTTATATGATAGCTTCAAAGTGCCATATTTTAGCTCAGTGTAAATATTTAATAACAGTAAGTGAATGATTGAATAGTAGTCAATGTTGTTGGAGCCTGAAGACAAATAAATCCCTGGGGATATTAGGCTAACTTATCCAGCCATTTCCAAAACAAAATTAAAGACTTTAACTCTAGGGAAATATATGGATTCACTTTTTAGTTAGTAAACAAAGCATGGCCCCTTGGTTTTTGTAATAATTTATAATTCCTAATTTTGCATAATGCTCAGACTCTAGATTGACAGTGCTCTCAACAGAAGGATGAATGTATCTCATTTCAGCACACATATATCCTTGGACCAGCACTGGAATGCTCTATAACTATTATCTCGTTGTCGCCCTACAGCCTTCTGCTCCTTACAAGCACTGTGCCAAAATGCATCAAACTGAGCTACAAAGACCTGCCATTTTTTAGTTAGGCCTCCATAATCAAGATGCAGAGACAATGCTCCATTTCTCTGATCAGTCCTCCAACCCAGGAACAAATGCACATCTCGCTCAGCTAGGTGGGGCAAACCTGCCAACTCTATCAACATTAAATGCTTAAATGGAACTCTGCATTATTATATCTCACACAATGCCACATTAAAGGCAGAAAGTGCCTTATCAAGACTTTCAGAAGGCTCCGAATTGTGTGCTTTTAATCTTTTTTATTATTATTTTTTTTTGTACACTGAAACTGAGAAAAGAAAAAAAAACAATGAATAGTGAAACAAAACCAAACAAAACCCCAGAACTATCCCAATAAGCTCTTACTCTGTTCCACTACTTCCCTGGTTAGTTTTCATTTTCTGATATGATCAGTTCTATTACTCACACAATGGTAACAGTCTCACCTATACAACTGCATAGAAGCCAAAACACCGACCCCGGGAAGCGAGAACTTGCAAGGAATTCTGCCTCACAGTGCAGTGGGCTTAGAGATAAACACATTATATTAGCCCGTCTGTTCCATGGAGACTTGCTTCTGTTGCCCCTGAAGGCCCCGTCTTCTTTACGATGTTTCCGTCTCCTTTTCTGTTTCTATTCCCCTATGCCCACCCCAAGGATTTCACAAATGGCAGGGAATCTCTTTCCACTGCAACAGCTTTCACATAACAAAAATATGTATTTTTTCCAAAGGGCAGAATAAAGGATATTTTCTATTGCTGATAGTTACACTATCTCACTATGTGCTTCACTGGACACCAGGTATTCATTTCTTCGTTCAATTAATCTCCTTAACCTAAAAACTTTTAATTAATTTTACTCAAATCAATTCAGGCTCCTCATATTTAGGAGAGTTGTTTGGAGACATACAGTAAGAATTCAACCTAAACTGTTGATTCTCTAGCTTCATTAGTGATGTAAAAAGTAATCAGCAATGTGTGTGTGTGTGTCTGTGTGTGTGTGTGTCTGTGTTTCTGTCTGTGTGTTTGTTAGGGAAACAATTGTACAATTCATTTTTCCGTGATAATAAGATGAGCAAAACTAGGGGTTATTCACAATAATGACATTTATGTGCTCAGACTTTTACAAAAAAAAACAAAAACAAAAACATTTGAAGTAATTGTTAGAATAGAAAAGTGGCTTCCAGATCACATAATCCAAATTTTCATGTCCAAATAGCCCTTTAAATGTGACGATTTATTTGCTGTCACTTTTATTCTAATGTCCCTTTGCTAAAGAATAAACGAATTGTACTCATATCAAGTGGTTTTCTCCTGTTCTGGTTCAGAGCTGAAAAGTTTTGTGTCAGGGAGAAGATCAGACATCAAGGCATGCTAAATTTTCTCATCACAATAAGGAATAACACTTTGCTGCATTTTATATGTGGGGTTTACTACTATATCTAACCCATATTTTATTTTATTTGTATGTTCAAGGTGATATTTCATGCATCCTTCTCAAGCAGCTGAAAATTTACATCATAAAAATGAACATTATCAAGGTTGCAATCTTAACCAAGATAAAAAGAATTCTCATGTCTGCATAATATCTTTTTTTTTTTTTTTTTTTTTTTTTTTTTTTTTTTTTTTTTTTTTTTTTTTTTTTTTTTTTTTTTTTTTTTTTTTTTTTTTTTTTTTTAGGATTTTTATTTATTTGACAGAGAGAAACACAGCCAGAGAGGGAACACAAGCAGTGGGACTGAGAGAGGGAGAAGCAGGCTTGCCGCCGAGCGGGGAGCCCGATGTGGGACTCGATCCCGGGTCTCCGGGATCATGACCTGAGCCGAAGGCAGTCGCTCAACCAACTGAGCCACCCAGGCGCCCTGCATAATATCTTTATAAGCTTTTTAGAATCTTACCATAACCCCATGAATTCGATTTTTACCTGAGCCTGGTGACATGTAAAACACTACTGCCCATGTGTGGCTCTAACTTGGACTGATTGAATCAGTCCATGCAGTGTTTCGCATACCAGGCAAGTGGCAGAACACAACCAGCATAATTTAATAGCCAAAAAAACAGCACAAGCAATGTAGAGTCAGGTCTAAAGCAGAAATAACATCTGTGAATTAATAAGAGTAGAAGGCCATACATCTGATCTAGTCATTTCTCTTTACAGCAGTCCCCTTTGCCAAAATGTATGATGGTAGATCAAGTAATTTTTCTTGAACAAAGATTAGACGTCAGCTTTTCTCAATCTTCTGCAATTCCTATCCAATCCTTGTCAAACCCTGTAACTCTCCCCACACATCAATCTAGTTCAGTCACGGATTCCAGTCGTTTATGGTACACTATTTGTCAGACATTGTGTTAAAGTCTGGGGTTGCAGCAATTAAGAACATCCAACTCCAGCCCTCTAGAAGCCACCCTTGGAAAGAGAGAGAGAGAGAGAGAGAGAGAGAGAGAGAGAGATCTTCTGGACTATGCTTCACTGCAAGTTCTATCCTCTCCGCTTGCACCCGCAGAGCCGTCTGCTCTTGGGATGCTCCAACCCCAGCAGGCCGTGGCCAGTCAGCACTACTGCCGTCAATGGTTCGCTTCCCTTCACTGAGCAACTCTGACTTTCCTCACACAACCATTGTGGTTTCCATGCCAGTGTGGATAAGGCCCTGAGCCTAGTATCAAGGTGTCCCAAGGTGAAATTAATCAGGCTTGAGCTGTCCTAGACAGCAATGCCAACTGGATCAAATTAGAGGGAAGAGCAAATGTGTCTGCCCACATTGCCAGGAAGGTTAGGGGCATGTTTACAAGGATAGGGTCAGGGCCTGATGCCACCGCAATATGTTCTGCTTCAGTTGCTGCTTTTTTCCAAGCATCATTTCCACTCCTTTTGCCTGCCCTTTCTTCCAGGACCATGCCTAAGGCAACTGTCAATTCATATACTTAGAGCCTCGTGAAGAGAATGAAGAGAGGGTTTCATTTTCCCAATTCAGACGTTCCCAGAGAAAAGCTCTAAGTGGCCTCGTTTGTGACACTAGACAAAAGATTGAGGATGCCCATCATGGGGATATATCACTCCTGCGATGAGGGTGGGGGTCTTCCACCACAAAGAAGAGCCTTGTCGAAACCTAGCCATTAGGAAATCTCCATGGACAGGACAGTTACCCAGTCACTGTATACTTCATAGGTCCCTTACAGTTTTTTTTTTCCACAAGGCTTCCCACATGGACTGAGGAAAAGTCACACCTCCTCATCTGGTCTAGTGATAAAACTTCCACAGCTGAATTCTCTGCCTAATTAATCTTTTTCCTCTATCACCTGTAATTGTCTCCGACCCTTTTTGATATTTATAGTCTAGTTCCCATGCCAAAATCATCCTACTATTCTGTTTTGTTTTTTAAATTTATATTTTCAGATACAGAGTCTAACATCAGTAAGATTGCAACCTACTTCCAGGCATGAATTAGTCTATTCAATGGCTATATGGATTTATTGCCCACTGAATAAAAGATCAATGGAATCTAACAAAGAGTGTAACACAATCCTATCCTTTCCAAGTGGAGAACTTACCCTCACATTGACCTAGTCTAAACAGGATTGAAAAAAATGCCAAAAATACTGAGATGAGATCAAGAAAATGTTTGATTACTCAAACAGATTCAATATTTGCGGGCCCCACTTACTTTCCACTAGCTAATGCCTGTATTATATAACCTTACTAATGATCCACTCTCTCTACCTTTGTTTTTGAGAGACATATTCTAGTCTTCAAGAGTCAAACAAAACAAAATTCTTTTCCTCCAGCACAGACTGAAGCATATTCATTGGTTGATAAATGTTTTTGACTAAAAATATTCAACGATGCAATAATCATATGCACTTTCAATAAATTATCGGTGATACCTTTTGGTCATCACTTGTCCCACGTGATTCTTGACACAAAAGACCCTCCGTGTCTGAATGCCCACACCACAGGTAGCTTCTCCAGTCCAGCCAATGGTTGCATTAAGGGCAGTGACCAATGTGTCTTCAGAACAGGGGCCCCAAGGCAATGTCTCCCAGTAGAGCTGCATACAGGAATGGTCATTGCATGAACGATATTCTTGGAGGGCTTGACTAGGGGGACATGGTTTTCCACCTGTGAAAATCAAAATCCGAAAGAATACACAGTTGTTGCTGTTGTTATTACCAGGTTGCTGTTGTTATGTCATGCCTATTTTTGTTGTTTTTGCTGTTTTAATGGGCCAGAAAGATGGTGTTTTTGACACAGGATTCCAAAGGCCCAGGTCTCTGTACCCTTCTGCCCACTCTAGGGACATGGCCCTTTTGTCCTGAGTAATAATCTGAAGGCAATAAATTTCACTTTTCCCTCCTAAATAACAGGTAGCAGTATACATTGATTAGACTCAAAACAAAGACAACAATAACAACAACAACTAAAAGGCAGATTCTATTTCCTACCTTTGGATCATGTATCTCTGAGATAAACTCCAAAGAAATCTGCTTTTATTTTAATAACACGATGAGTTACATAGATTAGTCAGTTAGATATAGTAGCCGTGACCTTGAAGTGATATTAGGTCAAACATATACACTTACACACACATTACCTATATCTGGCCTCTTTTTCCTAAGAGAGCATTATTTTCCTCAGAGAATCATTTTAAGATTCCCATCCTCCATCAAGCCATGCATTTTACTGCAATTTGAGAAATCCAGAAGTGTCTTTTAAAGTTTGGCAGGAGAGAGCCCATCCTTAAACTCTGAAATGATATCTGACAATGTGCTCTCCACTGGCAGGGAGACCAGACAGAGGTGCATCCATACACTCTTGGGCGAGTCAGACAATCAAATTCCATTACTGTCTTTTCTTTCACATTTTTATGTCCATGTAAAAACTGGCATTTATCTAACATATTGATTTTTTTTCCTACTCTTCCACCCTCTGATGTTTTATTCAGTGGGCCAAATGCTCAAAAAGATTTGTGACCTTGGTTTTGTTATTCTTGTTATTTTTTTCCCCATTAAATACTACTGACTTTTTTCTCCTCCCAGAAATATAAAAGACAAGAGCGGGAAGCAACTGCACTTTTAAGAATATGAAAATCTTCATTCATCTTGACCCTGGCTCCATTTTTCGGGATCACAGAACAGAATCTTGTTTCAAAAGGAGTTCCTCACAGCCAGTGGCCACACCATCCTGCTGTTCTAACTGAGCCGTAGGCCGACGAAGCCAAGGGAGAGCCTGAGATAAAGGACATGTGCATCTGGGGACAGAGACCATTGCTGTAAAGGATAGAAACAGCAGCTACTCCTCCAATTTGTTCTGATGTCCCCCATTTACATTTCCATAGCACATTTTAGCTTCTTCAAAGCCATTTTCAGAGCCTTCATCTTCTTCCCTCTCACAACATGGCAGCATGACAGAAAAGGAAATGAGGCCGACATTAGTGGCAGTTCTTGGTCAAGAAGGCATGTCTCTTGATTCCTCATTTGGAGCTCTTTTTACCAGACATATTCCAATTATATTTCCAAATGTATAAGCTACCTGAAGCTGGATGTGTGTCAATCAAACTTTAGTGTTTTTTTTTGTTTGTTTGTTTTTTTTATTCCCAAGAAAGTATAATGAAAAATGACATCCATCTGATAGCTATGGCCTATACATTGGTTTGGGCTAAGACAATTCATGTAAATATAGTACCCAGTCTAGATCAATGAGACGATTAAAGAGAAAAAGCATGCATGGAAATGAAACTTAATTTTGATCAGACAATAGAGCTATCACCTATACGTGGCTACTTCTACAATATGATTTTCTCACTGCCTACTAGGAAAAAAATAAGAATTTGGCAATTGACTCCATGGTTGAACCCTTTACTACTACTCACCTTCTCCAGCCAATGCCAGGATAGTCCTTGACCTGGTCTGTTTCCCATCTGAGTTTTTATTTGAACAAGACTGGGAACAGGATGACCACTCTGTCCACTCGCTCAGCACACAATCCATTCGGCAGGGAATTGCACAAGCCATCCTTTCAGGAGGCGGGGGTGCTGGGCAGAGACTCCCTGATACATCTTCTCCTGTAATCAACCAGGTCGAGACAGATGCTGATTAATGCACAGTGGAGGACAGTCAAGGAACATTTAGGTGTGTTGCTTCCTCCGTTACTTCACTTTAACTGAGAAGACTTCACCTGGTGTCGAAACCAATAAGGTGTGAAAAATGATGGCTTCTTCAGCAATTCATAATATTTATGTCAAGAAAAACTGCCAGGAGGTCATTTGGCATTTAGAAAGGTAGATATCACAGCAAAACTCTCATTTGTCATCCTTAGCAAGGACAACATGGGCTTCTTCCTGGAACAATTTAGTCATGGATGGCTACGGACAGACATGATTGACCCGCTATTGACAAGCATGTGTAATAAGTATATGTTTTCCAGCAAAACAGGGGCCAGAGCAGTCTGTTTGTATGCAAATCTCAATTTATGTTGAACATTCTATCCTATGCTATAAAGAATTGTATCATTCTAATTATCCACTGGGTGTTTTCATCTTCAAAAATGTAACTTTAGGCAAGGTTACCACATGATGATTCTTTTGTTCTGCTTGGACCTCGTGGTAAATAATCCCAAACCACAGTGGAAAGGAACTTGGGTATATAATGTTGACACAAAAAGGAAGCCCATCTGAAATTTTCAATAATACATTCATTATTCCCCCTCTGAATGATCTGATGAATTACTTAAACCAAATATACATATTAAATAAGTAAAATTATTTATTAAATGATTAAAATTATTGATTAAATAAAATTAAATAATTGAAATTATTTAATATATGAAAATTAAATATATTTATATATTATATATATTAAATAATAGGGGTAGTTTTTTGTTTGCTTGTTTGTTTTTTTATAATTAACAGATGTTAAGACTAAGGGGATCATTTCTAAGTTATTTTGTTATATCTCAAATAACAGTAATAATTAAAAAAATTCTCTTTTAGGTTATTTACTCACAATTCTTATAATTCTAGTGTTACAATTTATTACTAATAGTTCAATTCTTACCATTTTCCCTGTTCACTGTCACCTCATAAAAACAAAAGACACGAAGAATAATAATGGTATCATCATTTATAGTTTGAAGTAACAACACAGAATGTGGAATGGCATCTATAGGAAAGAGGCAGTTTTGTCTCTGTGACTTTACATCCATGGAATTCTCCTGTCATTATCTGCCTGATGCAAAATAATAACTATTTAAAGTGGACTAATGTTTATGGGGCATCTCCTTTCTGCCACGCACTGTCCTTGTAAGAGGCTCTTGGAGGCAGGTGCAATCATTTTGTTTTATAGATGAGGAGTCAGTGGTTCTGGAAGGAAAACTTGCTCAGGGTCATACAGGCCTGAGTTGGGAAGCAAATTAAAACTTTCTGAATCCAAAACTTCTGCTTTTCCCATTAACCACACTGTGTCTAATTCCAAGGAGATGGATATTCCTTTGCTGAGGAAGTAAGTAAAACCAGCCAGCAATGAGCAAGGCTGCCTGGAGAAGAAGACAGTACACTGTTAATATCTGCATTCATATTTGTAAATGAGGCCAGGCTCATTGCCCCTGAGGTACAAATAAAACTTTTCAAGCATATTATGAGAAGTAATAGAGATTCTAGCAGATAATCAAGCTGAAAGATCAGTTCCAATCATTCTCTTTTCAGTCTTAATCTATTTTCAGGTTGAGTCCACACTATATGTTTCACACATATACACATGCACACAGATGCTCTCTCTCTGCCACACACACACACACACACACACACACACACACTCCAACACAGCTGAGGCATGCTACCTTCCCAAGTACAGAAGCAAGGAGACCAAACAAATGCCCAAACTATGTCTATGTCTATTCAAAAGTTAATTTTCACATTTGTGGACATTATTAATATAATTTTTATACAAAGCACTTTAAAACAGTGCCTGGCAAAAGATATTTCTGGGGAATAATAGGTATTAGCAGAGCTCTAAAAAAAGTGGAAGAAAAGTGTGAATACTGAGTTAAAACAGTAAACTTGGTCTCACTACTGAAGAACTACTCATTGTTGAAAATTCCAATGTACAGTGTAAATTTCCTAAGATGAAAAGGTGGGTAGTGTTTTTCAGCCTTATTTGACCAATGATCATCCCTTTTTGAGGAGAATATCTCCTAGAAGTGGTATTTTTATGAATATTTTTGGAAAACCCTGCCTTCAAGAATTATACAATTATCGAGTACTATTTCATGAGCACATACTATGTCCAAGGCATATGATGAGGTAAAAATTGGTAAAGATACTATTATTTACCCCCCTCAAGTTCATGATTCATAACAGAGATGAGCTCTAAACATATGCAAAGAAAACTTAGTTCACAAGTTTGAAAGGTGTGTTTCAAACAGAAAATACGGTAGTAGCTCACAGAGGAGAAGGTCCTCTGGGGTCTAGTATGATTGCAGAAAGCTTTCAACAAGGAAAACTAGAAAGGCAGAAACTTGGTGGTAATGAAAGAGGGTGCTTCAGGCATTGAAAGTATCAACAAAAGTAGGGTGGTAGGAAAACACAATGTATTCAAAAGACAATGGGGAACCTGCCTGAAGAGAAGAGAAAAATCCACATTGGAAGAGTGATTTGACATCAAATTCGAAATGACTTGGACAGATACACAACTTCTGTTATATTTCCGCCTTCCTAAAATTCCCAGTTGCTGAGATTTAACACCCTCCTCAGTCATCATTCAGCACCATCAGTATTCAGGTCAGGAGCTCAAATGCTTTTTAAAATGTGGGCTTTCATATAAACTGATAAACCTATTTCCTCAGTGCACTTAAATGTCAATAATCTCACCAACGTTTTGATAGCTTGTCTATTCAGGCATTAATTCATACATGTGAGCAAAAAGATGAGATTCTCTTTAGAGAAACCAAACCAAACTAGTCATAAGCAGGGTCTGTAATTTGTGAGTAAGCTGCACAATGGGATCCTAGTTACAAAATGTCCTAGCTGTATACAGTTAAGTATCTACAGGCGAATCCTAAAAATCAAAATAATAAAAACAAATAAATAAAGGGGAACCACTTATCCTCTTGAGTATGTCATCTTTTTTGAACCTCAGTTGTTTCATCTATAATAAAGAAATAACAACACCTTTCAGGGATAGACTAAGGATTATAAATCATTTATGCCACAAACATAAGGCATCTAGCATATGGATGGCTCTCGACATATACGAGGCTTTAAAAAAAACATTGTTTGCAAAGATGTATGTCACAAAAACGTAATGGCCTTCTTTATTTGAAAACTCTAGAGATTTCCGGCATAGCTGTGGAAAGCACTTGCTTTGCCACTCATACGTGTGTGCAAAGAAGCACCGACGGTTTCACAGGTTGGTTCCCATGAACTATAAAAACTATTTATAATTATCCAGATCATTTTATTTATATGGCTGGTGAATCTAAACCATTCAAGGGCCAAAAATACAGCACTTGAGGCTGAATAACCTCATCTGCCCATCCACATCAGTATAATTGCCTTCCCATTGTACAGAGAGAATCCATCGCAAATGAAGAGCATTTATACTTTCCTGTTTTCATTTTCTCGGACGGATCAATGAGACCAACTGAAATCTCAGACAAGCATGGAAAATAAAGTGGCACGTGGGACAGAAACTTAGCCATTAATAGTGATTTTCACAAGCTCTGATAATCTAATGTCATAATAAAATAGAATATATTTAAGAGGGAAATTGAATTCATCTTTCAAGAAGACTGTAAAATTGCTTCCAGCCCTCATCAGCCTCCCTGGGATCAATAATGACAAACTCCGCATTTTCTCTTCACGGAGTACACATATTTAAACCAATGGTGACTCTGAGAATATGGGATGTGGTGCTGCTTCAACATGGCCTCTCGCTCTTTTTTTGTTTTTTTATAATTTAACATGGTGAAATTCACATTACATAAAATTAACCATTTTAGAGTGAACGCTTGAGTAACATTTAGTACACCACAATGCTGTGTTACCACTGCCTCTACCTAGTTTCAAAACATTTTCATCACTCCAAAATGAAACCCTTTGCCCATCAAACATTTTCTCATTACCCCCATTCCTCAGACTCTGGCAGGCACCACATTATGTTCTGTCTCTACAGATTTATCTCTTTTGAGTATTTTGTATCAATGGAATTATACAATTACTGACCTTTTGTGTCTGGCTTTTTTCACTTACCATAATACTTTGCAGGCTCACTCATGTTGTACCATGTATACTACTTTACTCTATTTATGATGGGATAATATTCCATTGTATGTAGATGCCACGATTTGTTTATCTATTCATCTGTTGATGGACATCTTTTGGATATTGTGAATAGTGCTGTTATGAACATGTTTATATATGTCTTCATTTGCTTACCTGTTTTCAATTATTTTCAGTATATGCCCAGGAGTAAAATTTCAGGGTCATATTAAGCACTTAGTTTTGTTTGTGATTCTGGGAACTGTGGCATAGATGGCCAGATGACTAGGTCTTGGCCATGGTTCACTACTGTCCTACTGTCTTCCCATTTCTAGCAAAAACAAAAGCACTTAGATGAAGGAAAGATTCCTGAGCATATGAATATACTCATAATTCCTTAAAAATGCTTCTTTTTCTGGTTCAAATACAGCTTACAATATAAAGATTTCATGCAAACTCTATGGCTACTGGTCAAGAAACCATCTAAATTTATTGCTAATAAGCTATCATAGTCTCGGGTTTCCTCAGCAAACTAGTATTTAAACTACACCAATGCTATGCACTACATCCTATAACATTCTTTATTTTGTGACCACGAAGGAATTAGAATTGAATATGGTGAAGTGCTATCTATCTTTTATATTTTTTAAGATTTATCTATTTCTTTTAGAGAGAGATATAGGGGGGAGAAAGAGCAGAAGGAGAGGGAGAGAGAGAATCTCAAGCAGACTCCCTGCTGAGTGCAGAGCCCAACAAGGGGCCTGATCTCATGACTCTGAGATCATGACCTGAGCTGAAATCAAATTGGACACTCAACTGACTGAGTCGCCCAGGCGTCCCTATCTATCTTTTATAATAACAGAATCAACAACTGTAATTTTTAGTCTTCTGACCTATATTATGTGTACAAGAAGAGAAAGGATTATGAACAAAGTGGAGGAAGAAAAGAGAAACCCAGTTACTCACAAATCTACAGTATAATTTGGAAAGTAGACCAACATTTGTCATTATACAAACTTCAAACTACCTTGGTCTCCTCCAGATAATGCGCTCTGGGTACTTTATGATATTTTCTCTTGTATATTATTTTACCACCTATGGAAAATAATGAAATAGTTATTGAAAATACTCTACATGTCATAAAATTTTATGTCCTATTTAAAATCTCACAAAAGAATGCCAATAAATGTTGATTAAATGCTTGCCGACAGCTGAGTAAGATATCAACAGATAATACATGGCAAATTTACTGGAATTGATATGCACTTAATTTCATTTTTAAATTTAAGTGTTACTTTCTTAAAGGTAAGCAGCCCCTGGCCACTTCTGGACTGAGACCCTAATCATCTAAGGGAATGTTTCGATTTAAAAATGATAAAAGATAAAATAAAAGCTAAGGGCTAAGCAAAATATATGTACATCAATGTAATGCCCACAATACAATGACTGTTTTTGCTTCCTCCTTTCACAATTTGAAACATATTTGTCTTCCTAGTTGATACATAAATGAAGACGAAGAAATCCACTGTTAGGTATTATCAGGGTCCTAATAATAAAAACAACAGCAACTGCCATAAAATAACATCAGCATCTGATATTTGAGAAATCATAGAGCGTATTATACTCTGTGCCAACCACATTAATGTAGGAGTTTACTAAATATTTAGAGTAACATCATTAGTTAGGTGCCACTGTTACACCTGAGACACAGGAAGGTTTAATAAAAAAGAAAAACCTGTTCAAAGTCATATAGCTAGTCAGTCTGAACTGGAACTGGAACTGGAACCATATCTGTTAGACATTACGAACTATATATATATATATATATTTTTTAAGATTTTATTTATTTATTTGACAGAGAGAAACACAGCGAGAGAGGGAAGACAAGCAGAGGGAGTGAGAGAGGGAGAAACAGGGAGTCCAATCCGGAATCATGACCTGGGCCAAAGGCAGATGCCTAACAACTGAGCCACCCAGGCACCCTTACAAACGATATTCTTACCTATGGTGCTGACTGCATCAGGGCACCAACCTCACATGTATGCTCATCACATTCCCTCTGGTTGATGCCAAAACATAAAGAAGGGATACTACACAATCCATTGTCAGTTAACCCATAAATTTAGTATTAGAAAGAATAAGCCCAAAGGGGTGGGCACTGTGATCATCTGGGAATTGCATCATAGGTGGGGCAGAATACAGCAATCCTTTGCAAAAGACGGAAACAATAAGCAGATTTTAAAAAGGCTCAGAATGGAAGGATGATCGAGTAAGACAATGCAAGACTGGATAGGAAGAGAAAAGTAGGGACACTCAGCAAAAACAGAAGAATGTATCGTTAGATAAATAAATAACACAGACACGAGCTAAAACAAAATACATAATAATGATGTAAGGATACTCACAAAGTTAAAAAGAAAGAATAAAACTCTAATAGCTAATAAAAGAGAAAGAGAGAACACAAGAGCAAAGGCTAAGATGAATGGAGGGGGGTACTCAAAAGAACTGGTTAAGAAATAATAACAGCTAAAAATAAGAAGACAATATTTCCGAGGTAAACATATTTACAGAAACCAGCAGTTAACTGCAGGGCAGGTGAGCTGCTCCGTCCAGAAGCCTCACTGAGAAGCCATATGAAGTTCCCAGCATATAATAAGATCAGCAGAGCAGCTAACACTGATTGCTTCTCATGTGCCCAGCACAATCTCACATTTTGCAATGTAGTTATTAACTCATGTAGTCCTCAAAGCATTAATAACAGTGAACTGATGCACCGTATGTAATAGATGTCAGTTATTACTCTAAGTGAATGACACATCTCTGCTCTGAAATGCCATAACAATACTATGAGGTACGAACTATCATTATGCCCATCATAGACACAACAATATTGGCCTGATCAAGGACAAACACAAGTACAATAGTAGAGCTTGAATTTGGACCTAGGTAGCCTAGTTCTAGAGCCTACCTCTCACACATGATGTTTTATTGACACTCATTGTCTTCTACCCATTGTCAGGACAATTTATGTATGCTGCTATGAAAGCCTCATGCAGTGCAGTTAGCGATACCTTTAGGTCATGAGTACTGTGCTAAGTTTTACTCAGGGTAAGAAAGTGCAAAAGAGCAGAAACACTAGAAACAAACTAAAATTGCTCAAATAAAGAACAAACAAACTAAAATCTAACAACATGTCTTAGCATGGAAATGTCACATTTCCTTGGGCTTATTCACATTTCTAGGAGAAAGTAACCACTATTTCGTGTGTGTGTAAAAGGTTTGAAAATTACTCATTACATATTAGGTATGGGGAGAAATTACTATATAGTACTGATTTTCACATGTACCAAAATTGGCCCTGGAAAATAACTTTTTTTTTCCCTAAAATGACATCAATTTGCTCACAAGTCCAAATTTCTGGTTGGTAGTCAAGGATCAGGCAGGAGTTGGGAAGGATGGAGAAACATAAATATATCCATTTAAAGCTCCTACTGAAATATTCCCATTGACTTGCTCTTTGCATATCAGAACACAGCTTCTGGTTTTCTAGTCCGCATACTTCGTACTCACCTAGACCTGAATCCAAGCTGTTTCCAGTTTTCTGGGACAGTCAACACTTCCACCTCCTGCACTGGGGCATACCAGGATTTGGGGATGCCCTCCTGTCCTAAATAAGCCCAGAGAGACCAGACTGGGAGGGTGGGAAGCATCTAGCTCCAGTGTCCATTCTGTGCCTAAACATAGTCTACCATTGTGTAACAGTGGCAGCCCCATTCCTACACGTGGGGTGCAGGGAACCCTGTGTGCACAGCTGCTTCCCAAAGTGTCCAACAAGGGAACGGTCCCTCTGCTTTTGCTTTCCCTTTAACCTATCTGCAACATCTATAATTTTCATTTTCACAGCCCAATAATTCATGTGCAAAAGGAGAATGGGGCCAGAGAAACTCTAATCTGTGTACCTCCTCTTGATATCCTCCTTAGGTTCCTACTCTCTGGCCCAGGAAACTGGCCAGTGCAGAATTCCGGCTGAGGCTAACGCTGCATGGAGTCCTTCAGCCTCCCATCTTGATATCTATAGGGAGCTATCTGAGCTATCTGGAACTCACAAAACATTTCTCTCCCACATGCCTGGCTCTTACATATGAATCTTGGTTTTCAGGAGTATTGTCTCATGAGAAGAGCTTCACATGTCATCTTGGGGGCACTGACTTATACTATCTATTTGCATTTAAGGTATAATAATCTCAATCTTTTGGACACAGTAGATAGCTCAGAAATCAGGGTAATGGGGGTATGGGTCTTGTCCACAATGAAAAAAAAAAAAAGCACACTGTTAAATCTCAAAACACAATCTGATCCATTTAGTATGGAAGCTATCATGAGAATTTTACAGAGATTCTCCATATTTTTAAAAATATGAATCCAGAATGATAATAATGGAATATGAATGTAGGACATGCTTCCTCAAAAGGGAAACTCTTAAAGTAAATAAACAGCAATTTATAAGGAATAGAATATTTGATGAGGAGTTGTGACATCCGGATTTGAGTTCTGATTTAAACACCTCACCAAAATACGGCCCTAGAAAACTGTTAGGCTTTTTTTAGGCTTCAGATGCCTTGTATAAGTGGTAGGAGGGGAACTGCTATCATCCTTGATTATGTTATTCGGTCTAGTGATAGATCAAAGAGGCTAATGTAAAGTAATACTTTGGAAATTGCAAAGCACCATTTACATATAATGTGGCTTTTATTATTGGTAAAAATGGGGATAAAGGATATTCTAAATAGGAAAATTATTTGGATCAAAGATACTATCTCTATTCTCCATCCTAATTTTTTCTTAGCTAGAAAAATAAAAGAGGAACTGAAATGAGTATAAAGGCAGAAACAATATTATTCACTTTGTCTATCTACCTATTTATGTATCTAGCTAGTCAGAAAAGGATATGGACTAGCTTGAATATGTGGTATACCTTTAGAAAATACTTCAAGTGGTCCAGAAGTTTGCAAATATTTGAAAATCAGTATTTTAAAGTTAAACTGGGTAAGTCAATAGAATAAACTGATAATTTAACAGTAAAGAATGATTATTTCTTTCTATATAATTAACCTTCAAAAACATAACTTGAATGACTAAAAATAAGAAATATAATTCAGCTACCTCATTATCATTGCATAATTAAGATGTTTTCAATTTTTCTGTAACAAATAACACTGCAAAGAATATTCTTGACCAAACATTGGTTGATTTCCTAAGACTAAATTTTGAGAAATGGAAAAACAAAGTCAAGGGACATGAACTTCTTTAAAGTACTCACACGAGAAAAGTTGCCAATGTGTGTGTGTGTTTTTCATTACTTATCACTATCCACAAACTTTTTAATTTATATACAATAAAATTCCCTCTGCATTGCAGAGTTCAATGGGGTTTAGCAAATGCATAGAGCCTTGCAACTGCTACCGGTTCCACGATATAGAACAGTTCTATCAACACAAACATATCCTTGCTATATCCCTCTGGGGTCAGTTGGTCCCTGGCAATCCTAGTCCCTGGAAACTACTGATCTGTTCTTTGCCTCCACAGTTTTGCTACTCACCCCCCCAGCCCCCACCTGCCGAGAATGTCATAACAAATGGAATTATACAGCATGTAGTCTTTTTTTTTAAGATTTTATTTATTTATTTATTTATTTATTTATTTATTTATTTTTATTTATTTGACAGAGAGAGAAATCACAAGTAGGCAGAGAGGCAGAGAGAGAGGAGGAAGCAGACTCCCTGCTGCGCAGAGAACCTGGTGCGGGCCTTGATCCCAGGCCCCTGAGATCATGACCTGAGCCGAAGGCAGAGGTTTTAACCCACTGAGCCACCCAGGCACCCTACAGCATGTAGTCTTTGTAACAAAGTGCATTTGAGGGGCAAACATGTTGCTGCTCATATCAAGAATTGATTAATTAATTGATTGATTGATTTTTTTTATCTGAGTAGCATTCCATTGTATGGATGTAGCATATATTGTTTACTCATTCCTCTGCTGAAGAACACTTGGGTTGTTTCCACATTTTGGTGATTATAAATAGACTCACATAGGTTTTTATATGAATATAAGGTTTCATTTGGGACTTCATCAATATAAAAAGCTTCTGCACGGCAAACGTAACAGTCAACAAAAGAAGTGAGCCACAGAATGGGAGAAGATATTCGCAAGTGACACTATAGAAAAAGGGCTGATATCCAAGATATATAAAGAACTCCTCAAATTCAACACTCTAAAAAAATAAAAAATAAAAAAAACATGTCAAAAAATGGACAGAAGACATGAACAGACACTTCTCCAAAGAAGACATACAAATGGCTAACAGACACGTGAAAAAATGTTCATCATCATTAGCCATCAGGGAAATTCAAATCAAAACCACATTGAGATACCATCTTATACCAGTCAGAATGGCCAAAATTAACAGGACAGGAAACAAGTGTTGGAGATGATGTGGAGAAAGTGGAACCCTCTTACACTGTTGGTGGGAATGCAAGTTGGTACAGCCACTTTGGAAAACAGTGTGGAGATTCCTTAAAAAATTAGAAATCGAGCTACCCTATCACCCTGCAATTGCACTACTGGGTATTAATCCCAAAGATACAGATGTAGTGAAAAGAAGGGCCAAATGTACCCCAATGTTCATCGCAGCAATGGGTACAATCACTAAACTGTAAAGAGTCAAGATTCCCTTCAACAGATGAATGGATAAAGAAGATATGGTCCATACATACAATGGAATATTAGGCTTTCATCAGAAAGGATGAATACCCAACTTTTGTAGCAACATGGATGGGACTAGAAGAGCTTATGCTGAATAAAATAAGCCAAGCACAGAAAGCCAATTATCATAAAGTTTCACTTACTTGTGGAGCCTAAGGAATAACCTGAAGGATATTAGGAGAAGGAAAGGGAAAGTTAATTGGGGTAAATCAGACAGTGAGAGAGACATGAGAGACTGTGGACTCTGAGAAACAAACGGGGGGTTATAGAAAGGAGGAGGTTGGGGGAATGGGAGAGCCTGGTGGTGGGTACTGAGGGCACATATTGCATGGAGCACTGGGTGTGGTGCATAAACAATGAATCTTGGAACACTGAAAAAATAAAATAAAATTTAAATTAAAAAAATACAAAAAAAATAAATAAAAGGGCTAGTGGCTGGTTTGGCAGTGACTAGGATGGCTGCCAGGTACTTCTTAAGTTAGCCCTCAATGGGACCCAGTGGTGACTGGGAGGCAGAAACCTTTGTCTGTGGCTTCCAACAGTGTGTTGGGCTGCTGCACCATGGATTTTCCCTAGACAATGGAGAGAATCCCCACCAAATTAACAACTGCCAACCACCCTCTCCCCAAGGTCAGATGGGCATAGTCTGTTTTCCACTGATGTGATCATTGGGTCCCTTCTTTGCCTTCCTAACCCTGGCCTGGAGAACATTACAGCACATATAGAAGCCCTTACTGAATCCACCAGAGAGCCTTACATCATAGCCAACCATGTTTGTCCTTCCCGAACACTGAAATGCCTCCAATGAGAAAAGCAGTCCTCCCAAACAGGATGACCCATTATTCTACCCCTCAAGGAGGCACCTGTGCTATTCTCCAAATAGAATGCTGTGTGTTCAACCTGAGGAGTATACTAATCCATCATCTTTAGTAAATTACATGAGGACACCCTGAGTGATCTGACTCCCCTCCCCCAGGGTAGAGGACTTAATAACTCAATCGTTTGGAACAAGGGGCTCTTGATGGAAATAGCTGTCACTGATTTTAAAAATCAATGTCTTAATCTATGTTTTCTTTTGCATGTGACTGTATCATCACTGTGCCATCTGAGATCTGCCTCCAATGCAGTCATGCTGTTGCCAAAGAAACTATCTCTATGCTAGTGAAACCCCTTGCTGACTTCTCAGAGCACACTGTGGGAGGGGGCAACATTGTAAAAGCTGGTCACAAGGGCTGGAGTGCTGCCATGGAGAAGTTGGAACTGCCGGTTGACCTGTAACTTGGAATGAGGCAATTAGAGGCTCCTCACTTCTGTCCCCTGTCCTTGGAATGTGCATTCTGCTTGCCTTCTTCACCCCCAGGAGCCTAAAGACACAGCCTTGAGATGGTGATGTGGTAGTGAGACCACACAGATGGTACATGTGACTGACTCCACTTAAGAACTCCATATAAATTTTAAGTTTTGGCAGGCAGGGTCAGAAATCTCATTTTGTAACCACCTAAGACAAGCTCCATGTATAACTTCTCTTTGCTTATTAAAAATGGTACCTAACAATCGGGAATGGCTCCCCTCTATCTGAGGTCTCTCCCTGCCCTATGCTTACTAGGGCCAGTTTCAGATTATACCCAGGAAGCTCCTGAGGTTACAAACCAACATCTGGATACAAGTTCTTTAACAGACTTGTGATCTGCAAATATAGTCTCATAATCTGTGTTTTCTCCCCCAATTTCTTAAGAGTGTACTTTGCAAAGCAATTCTTTTTTCATTTTTAATTAAAATTTTAATTTTAGATCTAATTTGTCAACTTTTCCTTTATGGGTTGTACTTTGGCGTCATATCGTTTCCCTCTAAGAAGACAAATGCTCAAGAAGGAACAGAAAATACATTTCCTACTGCCATCAAAAAAAAAAAAAAAATGAGTTGAAATTTACATATAGGACCTAAAATTTCATCATTGTGGAGACTGTGACTTCTCCAACCAGCATGCCCTGGTGCATAAGTTTTCCACATTTGGTGCTAAAACAAAGCTTTTCCATGACAAATATTTACTCATATAACTGAGAGTCCAGTGTTATAATATACTGTGATACAATGGACATTAGCTTCTAGCTAAAACAACATTTATGTAGTTGCCAAAGAGTATAATACATAGTCTATGAAGATGGGACTTTGTATTTTATAACATTGCCTCAAACATCTGACAAAATGTCAAGCACAAGTAGGTCTCAATAAATTCTGGACAAAGGAATGAATGAGAAGTAGAAGGAAAGACGTTTAGCCTATTTAAGGTATAAACTATACCTTATGTTTTTGTAGAGAGCACCCCAACCTGTACTACTGAGATACCTGTGATACGTCCATAAAGAGACATCAGGCACTAACTGGAAAACAATTCCCAAAAGTCAGGTTCTCAACCCCTGCGAGCATTAACTGAGGAACAGTATATCATAATGGACTCTGGAGTCAGACTGCTTGGGTTCAGATCCTATCTCTCCCACTTATTTGTCAGTATTTAACTTCTCTGTGCCCCAGTATCCTCACCTGTACAATGAGAACTTCTAGTTCATGGATGACTGTGAGGATAACAGTATCTTTTTCATAGCACTCCTATTTTCCTTGGTTAATGTGAAAAAGAAAATCAGCTGATATATGCAAAACCCTGAGCTGGGAACCTACAATATAACAGTTAATATAATATTTAGTATGATATAATTGTGATACTAACATACTGAAAGCTACAGACCATGGCAAAGTATTATCATTCTCACAGATTTTTAAGCTCAGGCCTCTGGAAAGCCTGCCTTTGAATAAAATATAAGAAAGGCAAGGTATGTTTGTCTTTTTCTCAAGTTTGTAGATCCCTCTTCTGTTTGAATTACATTCCTGCTACTATAGGACTATAATACCAGTTCTTCCCTTCAGACCTTGAACAATTTGGGAGCCCCAAAGAATATATGGAGTTCACCAACATCTTTTAAGGAGTCTTGGACTAGAGAACAATTCTACAAAAGCAGTCAAATATCCTTGATTGTATAATTCTTAGAGGACAACCGTAGTGTTTTCCTTTATAAAGCACTGTTGATGCCATTACTGTACTTGATCTCCTGGCAATTAAATTGTTCCTATTTAATTTTGCAGAACATGGCAGGTGTCTAATGACCACTTTAGTACGATATTGAGGAAAAATAATGAAATATCAAATCACAAAAGTACACAGAAGATTTGTAGTATTGAACTTGTGGAGAATCATGCGACATCATTTCCTCATCAAAATGTTGCAGATTAATTAAGATCCTAAAATAATGACTGTATACTGTTTTTCCAATTTGGTTTATAAACTCAGTTCAGATACAGGATTACAGTACCATAGACCAGAGGGCACACACATTAATGCTCAGACTATGTTCCATTATCCATCAGAATTGGAGATCCAACAGAAAGCTTTTAAAAGCTTAGTTTAATCCCTCATAAAGCCAGACAAATGAAACAAACAAACAAACAAACAAAAAACCTCTGAATGAAAATTAGGTAAATAATAATTAGAAAAATGGAATGTTAAAAGTTGAACACTGAAGGTTTATTAAAGTTCTTCTTAAAGTCAATCTGATATCAGGTGAATAGACAGGTATCACAAATAAAAATGTTTTCACCTAGATTAATTACATGGATGGCATAAGGCCGATGAATATACAGATTTCCATTATTACAATCTTTACCTACTCTACCTCACTAATATCATCTTAAGATTGATATTGAGTCTCCCAGCGATTAAATGGACTCTAAAGTAGAATAACCCCTATTTCTATTTTCTATCTCCCTTAAACTGATCTATGACTTCCAATGACAATGTGATTTAGCACTACCATTTTTCTAACCAATCTCAAATAGTTCAAAAAAAGCCAATAAGTGAAAACTTAAGTAAAGTTTAAAATATAAATAAAATGTAGCAGAGATATTTCAAAACACAAGGGATAAACTTAAGCAAACATCCAAACATCGCTTTATATCCTTGCCAAATTCTCCTCAATACTGCATGAATAATTGTGACATTTGATTCAAGCAATGTGCTCAGAATAATAAAAGCTGAATACAGACACTTGAAATCTATGTACTCCTTTTTCTTCTGCAGTGAGACGAAAAAGAAACATGTTCTTATTTCATGAAATAAATATTATTTTATTGGATGTCTGCTTTACTTAAGAGGTCAAATCCTTAATTAGATCATTAATAATTATGTTGACATTTACTGCCTGCAAGGCATGGTTTCTTTGGAAGCAATTTAAGAACGTGAGATATTTTTGATCATTTATCTTATTCTAACTGGCCCACTGGTTAAAAGAATAATTTTCTAATCCTTCTAGGCAGTTAAACTAGCACTTATTAGGTTATTTGCACATGGGCACTTTTTCCTGAGACATAATAAATGAAGGGAAACATCTGCTCAATAAATTTAAAGTTGTAGAATGTCTTAGGTCTTTAACCCATTCTGTTGCTTGTTTGGCCAAAGAAAATGATTTGATTTATCTCATGTATTTCTGAATCTCCATTGAGTACCTCCTTTATAATAAGTATTCAAGAAATGGCAATCAAACTGAAATACATATAATTGAGCTAAAGAGATGTTTAGAGTCTGAGATCTTTCTGGTACCCATAGAGCTAGAACTAATTGAGGAAATTTTGAAATGGTTAGGAATGTACTAACATTCCCATATCTGAATGAAGTTCTACTACTATGAGTAAAAACATGAGTTTAGAAGCAAAAGTCTTGGGTTTAAATTCTAGCCTGTCCTTAATAGTCATGTGTCATTGGGTAAGTTATTTTCATTCATTTTTTTTTTTAAGGTTTTATTTATTTGACAGAGAGAAACACAGCCAGAGAGGGAACACAAGCAGGGGGAGTGAGAGAGGGAGAAGCAGGCTTCCCGCCAAGCAGGGAGCCCAATGTGGGACTCGATCCTGGGTCTCCGGGATCATGACTCGAGCTGAAGGCAGTTGCTTAACCAATTGAGCCACTTAGGCACCCAGTTATTTTAATTCTTTACATGTCGCCTTCCCCATCTAAGAATATAATGATTCTTAGCAATATATCACAGGAGTTATGTGATGATTCAGTGTAGTAAGACTGAAGTAACAGGCATAGAGTAAATGTTCAGTATGCGTTGGTGATGATGACTATGGTGATGATGATGGTGTCAACAGCCATGACAATACTATGCCCACCAACCTCTCTTAATGCCTTGAGATCTTGCACAAGTTCATTGTAGATACTTGCAGTCGAGCCTGATAAAGATTATTTTCAAGTAGGAGAAAATTAAGAAAGAAGGTCGAAAACAATGGGCATACCAAAAGGCATTTATGGAAAGGCTTGTGAGGCACAATCTGATTTGTCAGTTTGTTTGCTTTGGCAGTGGATTTACTTGTCTAGGATTTTTATTTTGCTTGGGGTAACATTCCACTAGCATACATTTCCTCAGGGGAAGATGCTGAGAAACAATGCTGAATAGCAAGAGAAAAATGTCAAATAGAACCTTTTGCAACAGGGGCTCGAATTTAGATAATCAGAAATGACTGAAAGAGTCAAGAGAGGATAATAGAAGATTTGAAAAAGTAGTTAAATTCTCATTACACATAGCTTGGAAGACACAGGAGCAAATTTGCCCTGATGCCGTTGGGGGAGGTAACCTAGATAGTCCTATTAGAGCATTTTTAAAAATATGAACACTGCCATTGGCAGTGAGCATCTGCTTACAGACCTGTCCTCATGTGACTTTCCAATCTAGTTTGTGGAGATCAGCCAAAGCTCAGGAAACCACCATTTGTTTTCCCTGTGAAATTTCACAAACTCTTAGAGCCTAATCATAAACCTGTTCTAAACATCAAGCCAAAGCCAAGCTGACTAGCAAGAGCTTGCTGAGTATGCTAAACCCATCCTGGGACATTTGGGTACCACGGTGCACGTTCTTCCAACTCAAAAGTAATTATACATCATTGCTCCCAGACTATGCCAGAGGTTCCTATAAGTTCATATGTATGACATGTCAGCATTGTGGAAAAGGAAATCTATTCAGTTTATCTCATTCATTGCTTTACCTAAAATCTCACGCCTGTGCAAATGTTGATCCATTCTTTCCAAAATAATATGTGGCCATGTAAGAAGAGTATGTGCGATAATTTGCCTCAAAATACAAAAAGGCCCAGAGTTAGAGAAAGTAATGCTGGTTTTTCTTAGAAAATATTCAATTCCCTTCACTATCCACTTATAATGGAAGAGAAAATCCTGACTACTGCTTTTTGGCAGAAATTGTTATATTGACATGTGCAAAGGAGTAAGTATGTAAACAGAGAAAAATACTAAAACTTTCAATGTTAATCTATATTTTAATACCCAGGCATACCCTGACAAACTTTCAAACACAGAATGCATGAAATTCATAAAATACATGTAAGTGTGATTGCATTACTGTTTCTAATTTATTTCCTCCCTCAACAAAATTCTGCCTTTGAGTTCTTATTTATTATGCCTTTTATTCAATTGAGTACCTAGGCAGGAAATACAATAAAGCTTTGCTAATTTCATAAAATATTGAAACACTGACACAGCAAATAGAATTCCACTATCTTTATGTACTTCTGGGCCTATCTCACAATTTAATATAAAAATCTAGCTAAGGAATGCATAATTTCCTAGACCCTTATTCTGATAAACTACATTGAACATCTCAGAGAAAAATATTCATATTCAGAAATAGCATTTCCACTTGTTCAAAAGTAGTAAAAGAGCTAATTCACAAAGATTAAGAGATTAAAGAAGATAACAAATGTGGTCAATGACTTGACATATTTCCTTTTAAGTGTGTGCCTTCTATCCTCTTGCAAGGTTTAGAATTAAGCTGAAATCGTGCTAGAGAACAAAGACTACTTCTGGATGGTCCTGTTTATTAGGGAAGCATTTGAAAACTTATTGCACTGTCCTAACTTCCTAATCATCAGATCTTCAGTGGCTGAGGTGTATGGAGCTTTCTAGGTCAGCACACTCCTTCCTACATTCCAGAAGGCAAACTCATCCTAAATAACTCCTCTCTCTAGAGGGTCTTGACTATTAGTTTTCAGAACACATATAAACTTTTTGGAATCCTGAGCTTTTGCAGAATAGGATGAAAATAATATCAGTTAAAATGCTTGTATTTCTCTTACCTTCTATCAAAGCCAGAACTTTAAAGACTTGCATATATTGTATATACGATGCTAGAGATGCTTTTAGAGTTCATATTCTTATTTTAACAGCTAGATTTGATCCATGGTCCCTGATTCATCAACCTTATCATCCAAACATAGAGAAGATGGTAAACAGAAGGAAAACCCGGGTAAAAGTACATAAATAGGTATAGTAGCAATATTAAGAGCTTCTTATTTCTTTTATATATATTTTTCCACCCCCGCTCTGGGGGACCAGTCTTTATTTTGCCTTGTAATGTCTACGTGTGATTGTTTTTCTTTCTAATACTATTTCTTTAATGATATTGTTAGATTTATTTTTATTTGATTAATTCAATAATTAACAAACAATGTATTGTTTGCTTCAGGGGTGCAGGTCTGTGATTCATGAGTCCTATATAGTTTCCAGTGCTCATTACACCACATACTCTCCCCAGTGTCCATCACTCACTTACCCCATCCCTCTACCTCTCCCCCCTCCAGCAACCCTCTGTTTGTTTTCTATGATTAAGAGTCTTTTATGGTTTGTCTCCCTCTTGGTTTCATCTTGTTTTTTTCCTCTCTTTCCCTAAGAGCTTTTTATTTCTTAAAATGAAAAACAACATATATGAGCATATATACTACCATTTACACATAGAATCTAAAAAATAAGGTTATTAGCTAGAATCAGAGCCTTCTATTTATTATTTTTTAAATTTTCTTCCAATCTGAACCATACTGACATGCAAATTCTAACTGAATAAAATATATTATTATTATTATTATTATTATTATTATTATCATTATATGAGACTACTGAACACTGCATCAAGGACTAATTATGTACTATACAGTGGCTAACTGAACATAATAAAAAAAGCAATGGCGAAGGAAGGGGTATGGTGTGTGTGGGAGGGAGGGTCATGGCAGAGGAGTTAGACTGGTAAAGGTAATCATAATAAAAGTATAGCTGAAAGCCAAAAAAGAAAAAAGAAAAAAAAGAAACATCAAAAATATCCTTTTTGAGGTGCCTGGGAGGCTCAGTCATTGGGCGTCTGTCTTTGGCTAGGGTCATGATCCCTGAGTCCCCAGTCCAGGGATCAAGCCCCGCATGTGGCTCCCTGCTCAGCGGGAAGCCTGCTTCTCCCTCTCTCACTCCCCCTGCTTATGTTCCCCTCTCTCACTGTGTTTCTCTCTGTCAAATAAATAAATAAAATCTTTAAAAACAATCCTTTTTTATATTAAATCCATGTCAGTAGTCTTCTTTGTTTCTCTTTTTCCTATGTTAACTTGATTTTCCAAACATTCTAAGCAAAATATAGTCATCCTATTAAAAACAAAAGCATACATATCATTCTCCAAAGAGTATATCAATATATATATCATATACATTACATATATAATACATATATTACTGCTTTCTTAGGTGTATCTTTTATATCAATCACAGTAATTATACACAACAAAAATAACTTTAAAAATGCTTTTCTAAGGCATTTGTTTCAGACCTTTTCAGACATTCAGACATTACCCTTTTTTTTCTTTTTAAAGATTTTATTTATTTGACAGAGAGAAACACAGCCAGAGAGGGAACACAAGCAGGGGGAGTGAGAGAGGGAGAAGCAGGCTTCCCACCGAGCAGGGAGCCCGATGTGGGACTCGATCTCGGGTCTCCAGTATCATGACCTGAGCCGAAGGCAGTCGCTTAACCAACTGAGCCACCCACGCGCCCCAGACATTACCCTTTAATGACAAGAGTGAGCAAATAAAATTGGCTGATGTCTTTGATTTAACTTTGGTTCTTAGTCTAACTTTTTTTGTTTATATACATGAAAAAGAGAAGATGAGACTTTTAAAAAAAAAAGATTTTATATACTTATTTAAATGACAGAGAGAGAGAGAGAGAGAGAGAGAGAGCAAGCAAGAGAGGAAACACAGGCAGGGGATGGGGAGAAGCAGGCTTGTCGCCAAGCAGGGAGCTGATGCAGGGCTCAATCCCAGAATCCGGGGATCATGACTTGAGCCAAAGGCAGGTCCCACCCAGGCACCCTGAGATGATGAGACTTTTGACTCTACTTTTAAAGAAATTAAAAATAATCGAGGGGTACCTGATGGTCTCAGCTGTTTAAGAGTCTGTCTTTAGCTCAGGTCATGATCCCAGAGACCTGGGATGGAGCCCCACATCGTGTTTCCTGCTCAGCTGGGAGTCTGTTTCTCCCTCTCCCTCTGCATCTTAAAACTTAAAAATAATCTAATTTTGAATAGCACTAACTTTAATTATAGAACCTATTAAATAAATGGTGATCCTAGATATTAAAGCCATAAACAGAATCTGAATCTATGGCTTCTGTATATTATAACTCCATCCTAATACAATAAGAAGATTCTAAAAATTTCGCTCATATATAATACAGATTTGCATTACTGTTTGGTTAATTGAATGACTGAGGTGTTCCTGGACAATTAGGTATATCTGGGTGTTCCCAAATCTGACTCTATGGCCCAACTGTGCCTGCCATTTGCCATGATGGCTGGTGTCTATTTTGGTTTAAAGGAGGATGAAAACAACCCCAGGTCTTAAGCCTCATTGAGATTTTCAGGAGCAAGATCAAGATTTCAAAATGGGTTTGTTAGTATTGGTTTTGTCAACCCAATCTGACTGGGAGAACACTGGGGATGAAGGATCCATTCTCTGTTTCTCTACATGAATTTTATTTCAGATTGAGTAGATAATTACATATATTATGTATAATACATGTCATCATCTGCTATTTTACATGCTGTATCACACTGTGTATGATGTATCAACTATGTATGTATATCAAGTATCTTATAGCATAAGGTGTATTAAAGTACATACTAGATATAACCTAATATTAACTTAATATTACAATCTAAAAATACATCTTACATAAACCTTATATAGATAGTCTGATTTTAAATAATATCCAATATATATAATATATAGTATACCATGTATTATGCTATTGTATATTATAATTATTTGTTAATTTAGTAAGAAATTCCTGTGGAGGGAGAGAGCTGGTGATGTCCAGCACTAGATATACTGAAGACTTGTCAGCTCTGGATCAAATATTGGGTATTCACCTATCTGTCTATCTACTCACCTACTTATCTATCTACCTATGTCACTGGAATATAAATTTTAAAAGTACTCATAGAAAATTTTGAGAGCTTCTGTGCTCTGTCAAAGAGAAATCAGAGATGGACAGTAGTTATAGTAAACACAGATTGAAAGAAGGAGTCTTGCAATAGGGGGAAAAGAAACTTGCATATAGAACCCGGCTCAGGTCTGAAGACAACAAGGAAAAGTGGGGATTCACAGCCAAGGAGCAGAGTGGGGGAGCTGGTGGACAGAAAAATTACTAAAAGGATAGTATAATTCCTGTGAAACTGACGTGACAGAATCTTACTGAAGACAGGCCAGGATGATCACGTATCACCTGGGGGAGGATGGAAGATGACAAATCTGTTCAAATATCAGTCAGGTATCAAGTGTGGGGATTCTCTGTAAACTGAGCAGGATTCTTGCTAAAAAAAAATCTTCATTGGCTCCTAATATGCTAACAGTCCTCTGTGTATCTGGAATTACCTCACAGCCTTCTTTCAAATTCAGGCTTTCAAAGCTACTACATACTTGACAAGGTTTCCCTATGACTGTTTGGCATAGAAATATTAACATGGAATTTGGAACAATATCTACTCAGGCAGATGCCACAAATCTGGGTCTGAGTTGAACTGTATTCTTGTCCTTGAACCTTTATTCAGGTATCAACTATCAAGGAGAATATTTCAGTTCTTATTTTGATTCCTCAGCCATAACTCTGTATCATTTGCTCTTCTCTCCCAGGCCTTCTCTTCATAGCATCTGTTTCATCCCTAGGGCTGTCCTCAATACTCAGTGCCTCTTTTTACATATTCAGACTCAGGTCTCACCTTGAAAATGCTTTATGTTCATGATTGACTATGGACTGCCTTGAGTAATACAATTTCTGAACTAAAAGTCGCAGGACAAATGTGATATTCTTTGGCTAGCAAAGAAAACACCAATATAGAGATGAGGCCTGACTTAAAACATTTATTATTTCCAGATCAGCTCTCAGTACATTCCAGATCAGCTCTCAGTCACTAGTCTCAATTCAGACCAATTTGCTTTAAAATTTGCTCTAAGATTATGCTACATGCTACTTCTCTTGGATACATTTTCAATCACCCAGTTTGACAAAAATATTGACAAATCAAATTTGAACCTGAATAATTTTCAAGCATTTTCAAATCTTGCCAAATATTAGTAGCTTCCTTATGAAGACTTTCCATAATTCTGATAAGAACTTATTCTTCCTATAACTAAAAATTTGTATTCTTTGACCAATAGTTCCTTATTTCCTCCACGCCCCAGATCTCGCAATGAGCATTCTACTGTTTTATGAGTTTCACTTTTTAGAATTTACATATACGTGAAATCAAACATGTAGTATTTGTCTTTCTCTGTCTGACTTAATCACTTAGACTAACACCCTTAAGGTCTGTCTGTATTGTTGCAAATGTACCCAGAGATGAGGCTGCTGGACACATGGTTGTTTTAATTCTTTCTGGAGCTTCCATACTGTTTTCCGCAGTGGCTGCACCCTTTACATTCCAACCAACAATGCAGAAGTTTCTCTTTTATCCACATCCCTGCCAACACTTGTTGTCTCTTCTCTTTTTGATCATGGCCATTCTGAGAGGTTTGAGATGATAGCTCTCTATGGTTTCGATTTATATTTCCATGATTATTAGTGATGTCAGCATTTTTTCATGTATTTGTTGACCATTTGTATGTCTTCTCTGGAGAAAAGACTATTCAAGTAAGTCTGAAAGGCTGCTGCAAAGCCCCCCCCCCCCCACTCTCCCGGATGTAACTCCAACGTACAATGGTAGGGACCCAACACAAACTGCCACCCTTGGCAACCTGTCCAAAGCAACCCAAACTCCATTGTCTGAAGGTAGGGACCCAACCGAAACTGCCACCCATGGCAACCTGTCCAAAGCTTCCAACCGAAACTGTCACCCTTAGCAACCTGTCAAGTTTTCTTCCTGAAAAATGCACAAACGCAGCTTGCGATGATTGATAAAATGTATGATTGATGAAATGTATAATTGATGCGCGGGCTTTGCTGTAACGGAGAATGTAGTTCTATATAAGGCCACCCCCTGCAAGACTCGGGGCTCTCAGCCGCTGACTGGTTTGGGGTCAGGCTGTGAGCCCGAGCATGCTCGAATAAACCCCTTGCTTTTGCATGGAACTGGTCTCTCAGAGTCTTCCTTGACAGGTGTGGCATTCCTAGGCTCCAAGCCGACCGCCCTCTTGGGTGGTCAACCCTTACAAGTCCTTTGTCTATTTTTTTATTATTTTTTTTTAAGATTTACGTATTTATCTGAGAGAAAGAAGAAAAGAGCATGGGGGAGGGAAGGTGAGGAAGAGAGTCTCAAGCAGGCTCTGCCCTAAGCAGACCTCAATTTCACAAATCTGAGATCATGACCTGATCCAAAACCAAGAGTCAGATGCTTAACTTACTACACCAACCAGGTCCCCCTTAATTGGATTATTTTTATTGTTGTTATTGCCACTGAGTTGCATGAGTTCCTTATATATGTTGAATATTAACCCCACATCAGATATATGGTTTGCAAATATTTTTTCCTACTCAGTAGCTTACTATTGTTATTTGGTTAATTCTTTAGCTGTGCAGAAGCATTTTAGTTTGATACAGTCTCACTTACTGACTTTTGCTTTTGTTGCTGATACTTTTGGCGTATAATCCAAGACTGTCAAGACTAGTGTCAAAGAGTTTTTACCCTATATTTTCTTCTCAGGGTTTTACTGTTTTAGGTCTTACATTTAATTCTTTTTAATCAACGTTGAGTTAATTCTTATGTAAGACAGAGGTCCAATTTCATTCTTTTGCAAGAGAATATTCAGTTTTATGAACACCATTTATTAAGAGACTATCTTTTTCCAATTAAGTTTCTTGGTTCCATGCCAGTATTAGTCAACATTTTATGTCTCAGTTTATTTTTGGGCTCTTGATTTTGTTCCAATGTCTGTTTTCATACCAGCTCATACTGCTTTTTTTTTTTTTAAGACTAATTATTTATTTGAGAGAGAGAGACCGAGAGAGAGAGAGAGAGAGAGAACGAGAACAGGAGGAGGGGCAGAGGGAGAAGGACAGAAGACTCCCACTGAATGCAAATCCTGATACAGGGCTCCATCTCATGACCCTGAGATAATCACCTGAGCCAAAACTGAGTTTGAGGCTTGGCCAACTGAACCACCCAGGCCCCCCACCATTATACTGCTTTAATCGATACAGCTTTATAAGATAATTTGGAATCAGGAAGTGAGATGCCTACAGCTTTGTCAAGATTGCTTTGGTTATCTGAGGTCTTTTGTGGTTCCACATGAATTTTAAGACTTTTTTTTCTGTTTTTGTGAAAAACACCATTGAAATTTTGACAGGGATTGCACTGAATCTATAGATTGCTTTGGGGGATACAGGCATTTTAACAATATTAACTCTTCTGACTCATGAACACAGGGTATTTTTCCATTTATTTGTGTCCTCTTTAATTTTTTTTCATCAACATCTTATAGTTTCAGTGTATAAATATTTCACTTCTTTGGCTAAATTCCTTCTTGAACATTTATATTTTTCATGCTATGGTAAATTGATTTTTTAATTTTGTTTTCAGGTATTTCACTGTTGTATACAAGAATGCAAGTGATTTTGTACATTGATTTTGCATCATGAAACTTCACTTATTAATTAATTAATATATAAAATATCTTATAATCATTATAAAATAATCAATCAATTAATTAATTAATTAATTAGTTTATTTTCAACTAGGTTCCATAGCCAGTGTGGAACTCAATCACAGGCTTGCACTCATGGCCCTGAGATCAAGACCTGAGCTGAGATCAAGAGTTGGATACTCTACCAACTAAGTCACCCAGGCGTCCCTCATTTATCAATTCTAATAATTTTTTTGATGGCGCCTTTAAGATTTTCTACATATAAAATCAAGTCATCTGCAAAAAGAGATGAGTTTACTTTTTACTTTCTAATTTGGATGTCTGAAGGATGATTTTCAATCCTCAATTTTCTTTTCATAATCTAATAATATGCAGGTACTAAGGTAAATTCCATGAAAGATTCTTTGAAATACTAGCCATAATTACAATGACAAAAATAATAAAAAAATAAACTTGTGAATCACTTAGCTGTTTATCAAGCAATTTCCTACACTGTGACTCATACATTCATCACCACAGGTATTAGTAGAGATATTAATAGTCTTATTTTGAGAAGGAATCTGAGGCACAAGATTCATCGGCTACCCCAGTCAGCTAACCCATGATAGAACCACATCTCAGTCTTTCTGTTTCTCAGTCTTAGTCCTTCTACTAAGATCATGTATAAATTCTACACTAAAAGTTCATCTAAGTAATTTAGGTACATCATTATAATGTTAAATTAAATATTAAAATAAAATATTAACAATAAAACCTACATAATGTACATACACTTGCTAAATAAGTTGATTTTTTAATATTTTTCATACAAAATTCTAGTTTTATTGAGAAAATGTTGAGTTGGAGACATCAAGAGCACAGCCATGACCTATTCGTGTACGTATGTCTGGGGATGGTGTGTGTGTTCTGAATGTAGGGTGGGCGGAGTCTGGGGGAAGAAAGAGACAAGCAACCTGGGCTAACAGTTTTAAATGGGCTATGTGCTATTTCTCAGTGTCAAATTTTATGAGCAAAAATATCAAACAGTTGGACCATAAAATATTCTTTCTTATGAGTAGTATCTATATCTGTTTATGCAAATCTCACTTCCTGAGCTGAAGTGGAAGATACCGGAGGTCATTTGGTACCTGTGAAACATTAAATACCTGGGAAGTTCCTTGCTATAATAGGTTCTCAACGAATGCTCACCTTCACAAGCTGCCGAACTTCAGAAAGAAAAAGCAAAAAAAAAAAAAAAGTTAAGAATTAACTAATATTTCTGCAATCAATAGTATCAAAGTTTTAAAGAAACAGCTATACTTTCAATAAATTCTCTTTTTCTCCCCAAATAAATTATTCTAAAAACCCCTAAGAATAAATGAAAAATAGATAAGGAGTTCAAAACCCATATGACATCCAAAAGCTTGATATACCTAGAGGGCTAAATTCTATCTTCTGAAATAACTTTTCTTTAAGCTTCAAGTAGAACATAGTTTCATTAAATGACATAATGCAAAAGTGAACATAAAAGTTGTACAAGAGAAATATTAAACACTTTCAGAAGAAATTAATGTTTACTGTTATAGTCTTTGATACTCCTCTCATCTCTACTTAAATGCTGTTTAAATGTATTACTCTACATCAAGCCAAGTCAGCCTAGTAATTTTATAAAATTCTCCCACTCAAAGTTTATAAAGATTTGACAATGACTTATAGGTATTTCACAGAGATTTATTCTTGAACATTTTCAATGTTTAGCTTGAAAAGAAAAAAATATAGAGGCTCCTATGTGACTATATGAGCAAATGCTTCAAATCAACTTCAATAGGGGATTTTAAATAAATGCATATATTTTAACATCATTTTACAGAATATCTCGTTTCCCTGTATATCTCTGCACCAATCATGCAAAATTTTTTCCAAATACATGGGGGAGAACTCTTTAGTATTTTACGCCTATGTGCTTAGACATGATATACTTATGCTTATTGATTACTTACTGGGAATAGCTACTTAAATGTCAAAAAGTAAAGGGTTGATAGACTATGAAGAATGTAGATAAGCAGCATCGTTGAAGAGAAAAATGAACAGTGTGCTGTGTTAGTTTGTTCAGGATGTCATAAAAGATTACCACAGACACAGCAGCTTTAAACAACAGCAATTTATTTTCTCACAGTTCCACAGGCTGGACGTCCAATACCAAGGTGTCAGCAGGCTTGGTTTCTTCTTGGCTTGAAGATGACTTTTTTTCTCAATTGGGTCCACAGCCTTTCCTTTGCATGCCACCTCCCTGGTGTGGCCATATTCCTTCTTTTTAGAGAGACACCAGTCTCTATGGATTAGGACCCACTCTCATGGCATTATCTTAATCAATCACGTCATTAAAGTTCTGACTCCAAGTATATTAACATTTGGAGGTGCTGATGTAAGTCTTCAACGTATGATTTTTTGGGGAATACAGTTCAGCTCACAACACATGCCAAGGTACTGTAACTGGAGCATTTCTACGAAGTCAAATAATATTTCTACGAATTCAAATTAATATTTGGTAACTTCCTCTCTCTATCTTCCTTTAAAATAGCAGGGAAATCAAATAACTGTTTGGGCATTATTGTAGCGATGTGATCATTTGCCAAATCCAGCAGTACCTAGTTTAAGTTCTTAAATTTGAATATTAAACAAATGAGTTTACATACATGACTGGATATTTTTAATTGTTATTCAAATTCTAGCTAGTTAACATACAGTGTAATATTAGTTTCAGGCATATGACCAGATTTTTAAAACAGTTAATAGGTATAGCAGTAATTACATTACTTCCAGATAAGCAATTGAATTGCAGCTTGTGTTTGGCCACAAATCCTAATACTTGTCATTGGTGAAAAAACTGAGCCCATTCATCCATTCATTTGTTATCCATTTACGTTTAAAAGGAGAAAACACCTTGTGGTAGGAATTACACGGACTCAAGAAGAACTAGAGCATGTTTCCTGCCTTCGAGAGGGTCAGACTCTAGTACAGTCAGCTATGTAAGCAAAAACCGATTTATTCAGTGTTAGAGATATTTAAGAATAGCAATGATGGCACAGAGGGTATGATAAATAACATGTGCAGAGATAGGAAAAGGCTTCATAGCACAGGTCCAGGGACTGTGGTTTGAATGGATAGGAACTCACTGAGTTCCAGGAGAAAATTACACAGTCCAGACTTCTGTCCTTGTGTTCTTATCCTTTCACCCACTTCCTAAGTGACCCACCTCCCCAACTGTCTACACACTCAATGGAATCTCTTATCATTACTAAAGCCACGCTCTTTTTACTTGGTTTTATGCTACATGATTTATTAATATGCATTTCTTCCTGCAAGCCATTTAACTCCTGCTCTGGTGGACAAAAGATCGAGAGTAAAGGGGTTTGTAGAAATTTGTTTCCACCTGTTGCCTCATAGTCCTTGATTAACTGAAGGCTCTTTACAATATATATCTTTCCAAGGCAGTGGGCCTTGGTAGAGAAGTGGAATGAGAAGTTAAATGAACCAAGCATTCGTCCAGAAAGTTCTAGATCTGAACAGTAACACCATCCACTTCTAATCTTCTGACCGTGAGCAAATAAATTAAATTTGCTCAGCCTCCACTTCCTCATTTGTAGCATATAAATGTTGACGATAAACCCTACCTAGCTTAGCTGTTAATATATGAAAACACATAACACAGTAGGTGTGCCCCTGACTACTAGATGCACTATCCTCCTGCTCTTCCTTTTCATTTTCACCTCCCACCTCTTCTCTTCATTCCTTCTGATACTGTCCTAAATTACCTATTCAAATATCCATTCCTTTCAGATAAAAATAAATACTGATTCCTTTCTAACACTAATATCCCCTCCCCCTCTGAACTTTCCTTTCTAGAAAAATAGGGACAACTCTCCTGAATCATCACCTGATCAATTCACATCCCTTCTGTGAACAGTGCACATTGTTGTTCTAATTAGATCAAATCCTCCCCATAACTAATTGCTTCTATTTCTCCCAGTCTGGGGATTTGTATTCAAAGTTCCAACCATGAAAATGCACTGATTATTCTTGCATTCAACTTCAAGTACTAGGCCTCAGGAACAATGTGCTCAGGAATAGTGACTGTCTAGTAAGTTAAACAGTATGTATCCTTGCCTTCACTCAGATACATTGTCACCCACACACCTCTTCTCCCTACCCATAATGTCTTTCAGAGTAAAACTCGCTGCAATTCAAACATGGAACCTATTAAGTTCTTGCATAGGGAATAGTTATTCTCAGCCCTGTTTGTACATTAGAATCATCTAGAGATCTTAAAAAACATATATTGATGCTAGGGTTCAACCCACATTCAATTAAGTCACCGGTGTTTGAGGACAGGTCCATTAATGTTCACCAGGTAATTCTAACATGCAGTCAGGACTCTGAGCCTGTGAGTGGCAACTGGTTACATGTGATTGGGTGTTTGGGCTTCAAATGCCTTCATTTATGTTTATTGTTTCGCCTTCATTAATTATATTGTGGAACATAAAGACCATTTCCCTGTGTAGTTTGTCCAGGTAGTAGCTTCATGCCCTTAGGCAAGTCATTTAACCTCTTACCACCATATTGTCCTGATCTTCAGAACTTAATGAGATCCCCTACCTCCCAGCATAGCAGCAGGAATGAAATGAGAGTGTAGGTGGAGGATGTTAATACGGAGAAGTCTATAACTGCTTAAAGAATCAGCCACTGAAAATAAAATGCCCTAACTCCAATATCACCTTCCACAATCTTCTTGCTTAAAGAAAAGAAAGAATATGAAAGATATGCAGACCCCCCGGAGTGGGGGTCGGAAAAAGGAGAATCTTTGCTGAAAATCTAAACTACTTTTTTGGTCAGAAGAGGTGCAGCAGATTTGTATTGCCAATTTACTTCAGTAATAGAAGGAAATAAGTTAGTAGATAATATCAATATGGAGAAATATGCTGACAACAATTTACTGCTGACATTATTCTTAACACAATGATAAATAATGTATTGGAAGAGCAAGTAGGGTCTGAATTAATGCAAACTACTGTAAAATAAATGTACAGCTCTTGTAGAATCACGTCCCTGGGATTTAAGATGCACATAATATTAAAAGTGAAATATTTAAATTCAAAGGTAGAGCTCTCCAGGACTCTAGAACTTTTCAATCTGCAGCTATTCCTATATGCCTGCATTTTTACAGAAAGGGATGAACTTGGAGGAAAAGAGCTTCCACACTGGAGAGTGATGTCCAAAAGCATCTAAAACCACAACACTGTAGAGGTGGCATACCTACTGAACTCAGAGACAGCAAGGAGAAAACAGTTTTTGCCTGTACCAAACCCCCCAAATATATAAAAGAACCAAAAATTACACAACTTAAAAATAAAATAAGCATTAAAGGATTGGGTTTAACAATCTATTTCCTTAATTTCCTGACTGTATCCCCAGGAAATATTACTTCATTTCTGGATTTTTTTCCAGTGACAATAAACTTAGATCTTCATTATAGGGACTGAAAAGATTTCCTTCTTTTTTTTTTTTAAAAAAGATTTCATTTATTTATTTGACAGAGAGAGAGAGATCACAAGTAGGCAGAGAGGCAGGCAGAGAAAGAGGAGGATGCAGGCTCCCCGCTGAGCCAAGAGCCTGATGTGGGCCTCAATCCCAGGAGCCTGAGATCATGACCTGAGCTGAAGGCAGAGGCTTAACCCACTGAGCCACCCAAGTGCCCTGAAAAGATTTCTTATAAATTCCATTCGTTTGTAGCAGAAGAATCTTTAGGATTCTCTAGAGTCCCTTTGGGACCATACAGAACAAGTTTAAGACATGTTCTACATGGCAGACTTTAAATGCCTAATGACAACTTCTTCAATCCCCAAGAAATCTCTAAAAAATCAACAGGTTTTCACTGTTACTGACATTCTATTCAGTAAAAACTGAACAGAAAAACTGGCATTGGAAAATAGTATCTAGTGGCATTCTACTATCTTCCTTCCACTGAGATTTGGACTATGGTGGGACCTGGATCCAATTTATCCAGAGTCAACAGATATTAAAGAGGGTGGTAGGGTGAAGAAATTCCTTTAGATTATTCACTTGTAGTTCATCTGTTATTGTAGCCTCTCACACAATAACTGGTTGCTATATTCAGATCCAGTACCCCATGATGATGAAGGTTTTTGTCCTGTCATTGATGTTCCTTGACTCTAGTTTTGTTAATCATTTTCATAATCTTACAATCACTAATGTTTTAGTAATTTTTTGACTTTTCATAGATCTGCTAAAATTCTATATGAAATCACTACATCATGAGCTATAAAAAATGCTATATATCACAACTCCTACTTTACAAATACAGTTTAAGATATTCAGTTGACTTTCGACTTCCCGATGAATTTTATGTAGGTAATATGCCAAAATAAAGCCATATACATAGTAAATAAGTGTATGTGTAAATAAATATAATTATATAGGTATTTAAAAGAAAATGTGCCATTTTTGAAATGGTTTTCTTTTTAAAAAGTTAACAATAGAATGCCATTTTTTCAAAAAGTCTAATTTCTTTAACCTCAGATCTCAACCTCATATAGACAACAGCAGATAAACTAACATGCAAAAGGTCACTAATAAGATTTCTTAGCTTATATTGTAGCACAGTAAATAAAATCTGAAGACCATAACAGCAGGGAAAAATAATACACACCATGGTTCTCCTGACCATTACCAGGCATCTTCTCCTGGAAGATAAGTAAACAATGGGGAAAATAAATTTTCCCTTTTAGCGCTTCTTTAGAAGTTTGATGTATTCACACTTGTTTATTTAGAGGAACAATGAAGCAACTTTTTTTTAAATACTGATTTTCCTTTTAAAAATGTCTGCAACTTTAACAGATTGGAATGTTAATTTCATGGTGCCCACCCCAAGGGCCATGCAACAGACTGTCTTCTATATAGAACCCCCAGAGGACTCAACAACACACATCTTGTCTGTCATTCTGTTCCAATTGTCATCAAATCACCAATCTGAGAAACATTTGATGTTAATTCTCTTGCAGCTCTGAGCTGTTCCTTTTCCCTTGAGATTGTCTATAGGTATACTTCTCTCACACATTCATATTTCTCATGGAATGACCTGCAGACTCCCACCTGGCAAGTGAAAAGTTGCCTCTAAGGACAGTGTGTTATATAATATTATATCTCCAAATTCTTGGAATATCAAAGTTCATGAAAAGGTCTGTGTGATGCTAGATTTCCAAAGTTCCTATTCAAACTTTTTATTTTAATGAACAGCAATACAAAGTGAGCAATAAAGTGCATAAGATTCTATTTTCTGAAGTTCAAAGATCCTTTTTTTTTGTTTTTGTTTTTTTTTAAGATTTTATTTATTTGACAGAGAGAAACACAGCCAGAGAGGGAACACAAGCAGGGGGAGTGAGAGAGGGAGAAGCAGGCTTCCCGCCGGGCAGGGAGCTAGACATGGGACTCGATCCCGGGTCTCCGGGATCGTGACCTGAGCCGAAGGCAGTCGCTTAACCAACTGAGCCACCCAGGCGCCCCTCAAAGATCCTTTCTAATATGCATAATCACACACACACACACACACACACACACACACACACACACACACACCTTATCCTTGGTTGATATTGTTTAAGGTTCCCAATGTTATTTCAACCATCTCAGTCCTTTAATGCATTAAGCAATCCTCAAAGCTACTAAGAACAAATTGCTATTTTAACTGTTAGCACATTACTGATATAATTTTTAATTTTCCTTTATCTCATATTTCAGTGAAAAAGTAAAAGTATTAGACTACAACCGGAAGTATGACCAAAGTCTAGCCCATACGTTAATTAATTAAATCAATAAAATTAGACAGTACTTATTTTCCTTCCCACCACTGAGAATGAGAGAAATATACCTATTTAAAATGTGAACTATTTGGGGCAGCTGGGTGGCTCGGTGGGTTAAGTGTCCAACTCTTGGTTTGGGCTCAGGTCATGAATTCAGGAATGTGAGACTGAGCCCAGCGTTGGGCTCTCGTGTTCAGTGTGGAGTCTGCTTGAGATTCTCTCCCTCTCTTTCTCTCCCTCCCCACACTCCCATGGTCACTCACTCGCTCTAAAATAAATAGATAAATAAAGTCTTTAAAAAACAAAATGTAAATGATCTGTCTCTGATACCCATCCCAATGCCAGAAAATTAAACATTATTATTTTCCTATCCAGGAAAGGATAAATTTAAAAAATAAACAGCTTTATTTTGTGCATTTTAATACCTACAAGGAGTTAGGAGTCTTGTTCTAGTCACTGCTTGATACCTTAAACCAGGGCTTATTTAAGAATTAGGAGTAAATATCATTTATCTTCTTGGAGAACAAAGTAAACTTGGGGGAAAGTGGAGAGAATTCCAGTTTTAGAAAAATGTTTATATGAGACTTCTAAGAACTTCTGGTTATGATGGAATAGCCCAATATGTACCAACAATCCTACCAAGAACAACAAAAGCCAATTAAACACTATCTATTAATTGACTAATCAATCAATCACCTATCACCATAGAACTGCTGAGTCAAATAGGAATCTGGAGGTTAAGATTCCAGAAAGATGGACCCACAGAGATTTGACCATACTCTACAATCATTCTGTATCTAGAGCATTTGCCAATTCTTGGTACGAATCCAGGCCCACTTCATGGAGCCATAAACAAGAAACCCTATGAAACCCATATTTCCCAGGCTGCTGTAACAAATTACTATAAAGTCGGTGCTTAACACAACAAAAATTTTTCTCTTATGATTCTGAAGACCAGAAGCCCAAAGTGAAGGTGTCAGCAGGCCTCTGTTCTCTACAGAAGCTCTAGGGGAGCATGGGGTTCCTTGCTTCTTCTAGCTACTGGTACCATTTGCCATTTCTTGACATGTCACATAACCCTCTATCTGCTTCTGTCTTTTACTTTTCTTCCCTCTGTGTCTTCTCTGAGTGTCTTTCTTCTCTTCTCTTTTATAAGAATAGTTGGGATAGCATTTAAGGTCCACTTGATATAATCTAGGATTATATCCTCATCTCAGGACCCTTAAATTAATCATAGCTGAAAACACACTTTTTTCCCCCAAATTAGGTAACATTCACAACCTCCAGGGATTAATGCAGATATCTTTGGGGGAAGCATTTTCAGCCTCCCACAAAACTCAAGGAAAACAACAAAAATAAAATCATCAATGAGCCAGAAAAGCAGTTATAATTTGTTACATAGAAATTAAAAATCTCTTTTCTTCAACAGGCAATGTTATGAAAGTGAAATCACACAATACACAAGGGGGAAAAGATGGTGTGAAAAAAAGAAGTCATGTCAAAAATACATTGAGAATCAAGTACTCTTGGAGATCTGCAAAACAGCAGACAGACCAACAGAGAAATTGGCAAAGCCTTCCGGAAATTCACAGAATAGATAGCAAATGGATGACAAGGATATGAAAAGGGCTCAATCTTCTTAGTCATCAGAGGAATGCAGATTAAATCACAAATGAAATACTGCTACCTTCCCACCTGAGTGCCTACATGGAAAAGACCCAGCACCCAAACTGACAAGGGTATGTCCCACCTAGGACTCTTCATCCATGGGCACTAGGCTCCTAGCTGGGACAGCCATGCTGAAGAACTGTGGGGCAGCTTGTATTGAAAGTGGAGGCATACACACCAGATAACCTAAGAGGGCTGCAGGGAGCTTTAAATACAAAAAGGACACACAGAGAAATGACCATCAAAATATAATGAATAAATAAATCTATCACGGTCAAACAATGGAATGCTGTTTTGTAAAAAAAAAAGAGAAAACTACATGTATATTTATCACTAATATTCAACACAGATGAATCCTAGAAACATAATGTTGAAAGAAAATAGGCTATTTCTACATAAATTCCAAAAACCAGGCAAATGAGACAATGACGGTACAAGTCAAAATAATAATTAGCTTGGACAGTACGTATAGCTGGGAATGGGATATAAGGAGGAATTCTGGGGCCTTAGGAATGTGTTCTGGGTACATGTATGATATATATTTTACAAATTCTTCCAGGGAACACTATGATTTCTATTATTTCTACTGATTTCTATATATATTATATATATATATATATGTCTATGTATATATTATGCTGTGTATATATTATAATTTATAAAAATTTATTTTAAAAATAAATAGGATAAACTCATTTTAAAAATCAATTCCTAATAAACCAAGAAATAAATAAAAATGTGAAGAGAGATCTGAAACAACTTGAACCAATGTAAAGCATTTAAATAAATTTTATGTATAAAATGCCACAATAAAGTAGGCTCAAATTGAAACTAATGATTCAGTTCTCTTACTAACTGAACAAGCACTTAAAGAACAACCAAATCATACCCAAATTGGGGTGAGAATGACTAAAGTATGTAGGAATAAACAAGGAGAAAAAGGCATTTCCATGCTCTTGAATAATTTAAAGCCATCACAGAAATTATATATATAATTTCAGTACAGGAATTTGAAAGTCCTGGATTTATACTATCTATTTGAAATTAACAACCAAAAGAACGGATGACATTAACCCTTCTCAGTATTCCAACTGAGGGATATTTATGTATCTGAAATATCTAAGGGAGAATGCAGTGGTACAGATGTAAGAATCTGAGTAAAGAGCAAACCATCAGACTGAAAAATATTCAAGTTTTCAATACTCTCTGAAGAGTTAAAAGGATATAATTATGTGAAGATTTTGCAATAGGCTAATTGAGTTCTGGGTTTATTTCTTCCTGGATCTCAGTCGTGTCTCTAAAAATATTTGGCCACCAACACTGTTTTCTCATTAATCATTCTAGCCACCTGGCCTCTAGAAAACTGCCTTCATATTTTTTCATTTTCTCTATTAAAACCCATTTCCATGTAAAGTACCAAAGTATAATTCAAGAGCCTCATATCTGCATACTTCCTTTAATTAAGCAAAAATAAAAAAATTTCAAAAATCTGAGATAGGGAAATAAACTATCTTTACCTATCAAAAGCAAAGATACAATATGCTATGTTTATTCTCAACATTTTTTTAAGGATATTCATCACAGCATGATTTTTTTCCTCCCTCCACTACATGGAATGAGGATTAGAATTAGCTTTCACTGTCCTTTCAAGATGATCACTGCTAAAACCGAGTAAGTAAGATCCTTTGAAGATCAGCCAAAGAATGAGCTCATACATCTGCAGTTCAGTACTTGATGAATGTAAATGTGAATATATGTTTATATATGAAAAATATATTGAAACCTCAAGTTAATAATATTAGCAAGCCAAGCTTTGTTGATTATTGAGACTGGAGGGAGGAGCTGAATGAGGAAGTGGTTTGTGAAGGGGAACTTTTATTTTTGATGTTATATGTACCTTTATTTTTTTAAGTATTTAAGTACTTAAGTGCTTTAACTTGTATAGTACATAGTCTTAAAATTATAAAAAGAATGGAAATATCACATTCTCTTTTAATATACTTACTACAAAAGAAAGAAAAATGAAAATAAAAACCTGGAAAAAAAAGCATCGTTCTGAAAACATTTTCATCATTGCCAGTGAAGAGCTACACATAGAAAGTTGTATAACACAACTCACTAGTAGAATGGGAGGGGATAGCCATTATTTAGCCAATTATACTACAGACCACACAGGACTGCTCTGATAAAAGCTGTGTAACTCAGCTCTGCCCCCTACTGGAATAGTGAGTGGCCCTAATGCTGTCTATTCTTTGCATTGTTAACTTCAAACAGATAATACAAACCCAGTAAATTCCTCTACTCAAAGATCTTGGGTGAAACCAAGACATTAGTCTCCCAAAGGCATCCTAAAACCCAAATAATAAGAGTAGAAAATTAATAGTAAGGTAATTTAAATTTTTAGTCTAGGAAACAAAACAAAAACGCCTTTCAAACAATTTTTCATGTATAACTGCTCACCTATCAATATATCACAGAGGAAAGGTTTAGTGTTGAGGATACAACCATTTAATGAGAATCTGAAGAAATCAGGAGTTAATTAGGAAACAAGTTTCAATTTATACATAGAGAACCCCTACCCCCGGCCTTTTTCTAAACACATTTTTACCACACAAAAAATGTATATGCAGTGGAGGGGAAGAGGGCATTATGTGGTTATCACCCAGATGATCGGAAGGGGTAACTGAAACTCTTGAGCCCCTTTTCCCAGAAGGTTAAGTGGTTGAAAGTAGCAGCAGAATTGTTTTTAAAGTAGAGATTCTAAAAGCTTGGGGGGGGGGGATGTGGAGGAAATGTGAACTCCAGTTAAGTTTTTTTCCATTCACTCTCAGTAAGCATTAATTAAACATAAGTCATTCTTCTCTAAGTGTCCTGATCTACCCTTTAGAGGTTTAAGGATGCTGTTACACGTTCCACCACTGAAAAGATTATAAGGAGAAAACGTTGCTTCTTAAATTCTCCTTTTGCAACTGGGGGAGACGGGCAGGCAGCTGAGAGAGGAATCCCAGAAGGAAGAAAACAAATGAGGACAAGAGAAATTCATTCATCCCATTGATTTCTGAACCCATCACACCTCTGAAGAATTTCTGATAAATGACCATACAGATTCATTAGTATTTCCACTTTTCTTTTTTCCCTTTGGTAAAGAAATAATGAAAAGTAGGAACTAAATAATTGAAGAGCTGGCAAGCAGAAAGACTGAGTACAAACAGAGTTAGAAAGGACGTACTTGCTACTCCTTGAAAATAAAAACTGAATTCTCTCTCTCTCTCTCTCTCTCTCTCTCTCTCTCTCTCACACACACACACACACACACACACAACACACCATGCATGTGGATACATGTGTGTATGAGTATGTGTTACATAGGAAATGGCCCAAGTCATGTGGCTGATAAGAGGATTCAAGTGGATATCAATGACTGTGTAGACATGCTCTTACTCTCACTCATATAATAGGCATTTCTTACACTGAAGGCAATCACACATTTTCATCTTTCACAAACAATGAGTAGTTACATGCTCTGAACAAAGGCTAATGCCCTAAGATTATGGGAAGAGAGTGCTTAGACTGGGTCAGTGATGTTGCCAAGCATCCCAAACTTCCTCCTGGCCCTCTGGTTAGAGCATTTCTGAACTGCCAACTATACCATGTGTCCCCAGTTCATCTTCCCAAAACTTATGACTTCCTTTGACATATCCTACTCAAATCTCCAAAAGCTCCCCATTTCATAATGTCCAAACTTCTCTCTCTACAGTTCAAGCTCTATTTTTCTGCTGAATGCATTCTAATGGGCATATATTTTGGTAATTTAATCTTTATTTCAATGTATTTTTCATTTCTTTTACATGATTCCATACTGCTAGAGATTATCTCCCTCCTCCATATTGCTAGAGATTATCTCCCTCCCCTACCCCCGGGAGTTCATGTGTCAAAACTTAATCCCTAATGTGACGGTATCTGAAGGTGGGGCTTTGGAAAGTGACTACGTATTCAGAGTGAGACCCTCATGAATGGGATTAGCACCCTCATAAATAGACCCCCGAATTCTCTTACCCCTTTGCCATCTGAGAACAGAGACAGAAGTCATCTACCTGTGAACCAAGAAGCTGGTCCCCACTAGACCCTGAATCTTCTGGAGACAACCTTGGAATTTCCACTCTGCTTATAGTCTTCTATTTAGTTGCCTGCATGGATTAAGACATACACTTCCATAAAAGTTGCAAGAATACAACAAAGTATTCCTGCATTCATTTTCCAGCTTTTAAATAAACATTTTTATTGGGAAGAGTTTTAGATTTACAGAAAAGTTGTAAATATAGTATAGAGAGTTCCCATATAGTCAAAGTTCCACTTCTATTATTGACATCCTACAGTGGTATGGTATGTTCATTCACAATTTAGTGAGCCAAACTGATATCTTATTATTAAGTAAATTCCAACAATTTTTACAGATTTCCTTTATTTTTTACCAAATGTCTTTTTCTGATCCAGGATCCCATTCAAGGTACTACATTACATTTAGTTATTATGTCTCCTTAAGCTCCTCTTGGCTATGACAGTTTCTGAGATTTTCCATATTTTTGAAGACCTGGATAGTTTGGAGGAGTGCTAACCAGGTATGTTATAGAATATTTTTCAGTTTGAGTTTGACACTTTTCTCATGGTTTAGACAGGAGGTTAGGGGTTCAAGGGAAGGAGACAAAGAAAATGTCCATCTAATTACTTCATATCAGAAGTATATACTATGAAAAATCACATTTTTTTGCTCCAATTGTTATATCTTTGGCCATTGTGAGCCTTCCAGATACTTCTGCTTTCCTCTGACACACACACATTTTTGTGTATGTGTGTAAAAGAGGCTGTTTTGTACTTTCTCATCTTCTGGCACTACTACAAGACACTCAGGCTCATATCTCCCAGTCTTATGTTTTACAATCCATCATTTCTCCATGGAGCTGTGGTGCCTTTAATTGGATAATGATATTAGAAATTAAGGTCTGCGGGCTAGATGTGTTCATTGCTACTGTGATGGCATTGCTCTTAGGTCCTCTCAACTGACAAGACTAAGAAATATATGGATATCTAGTAACCCATGTAGACACACGTATCTGTAGGTATTTTCATACATATCCATTCGTTAAACAAAACATGAGTTCATACTGATGTCTCCAAGTCTAACCTATTATTACATGGATCATTCTTGCTTCCTCTCTTTCCTTGTCTGTAAATGTCTACTCCAACAATGAGACATCTGGCTCCCACCATTTATTTATGTAACAGTTCAATGCTGGTATACATGTAGCATAGTTTCATAACTGTTAAAATGTATCCCTCCGTGTAGAAAAAAATCTCATTACTTCAGAGTTGCTTATACATAGTTCTTCTTGCCTGTCACCTTACACTTTCCAGTCATTTCCAAAGTTACTTAAGTCAGTACGTTTCCTGCCCACACTCTCCTGCAGAGTTATTGAAGACATTTTAATACAGTTAGACTATTTTGTCACCATCTGCATTCCATCCTAGAATCCTTAATAATTAAAAATGATTTGCCCTATGGCTTTTAGTAAAGTTTTCTCTTTATCTGTGCTTTTTCCTGTATTTTCAATATGATGTACCTGGGTGTTTTTGCTATTGTCTGTTTGGGCCATTTATTCTTGAGCATCCTATACTGCTAAATTTTTTCTTTCTTCTCCTGCTGCCAATTACAAGCATGTTATACCATTTGAAATTGTCCCACAGCTCTTCAATGTTCTGTTTCATCTTTTTCATTCTTTTTTTTTTTCCTTTTCTCATTTCATTTGGGTATTTTTCTATTGACCTACCTTCAAGCTAACTGATTCTTTCTTCACTCTGTCCGGTTTATTAACTGACCCGTCAAATACATATTCTTCATTTCTCTTGCAGTGATTTTTATTTCCAACACTTCCTTTTGATTCCTTCTTATATTATCCATCTGTTCCTTTTTTTTTATTGTGTTATGTTAGTCACCATACAGTACATCATTAGTTTTTGATGTAGTGTTCCATGATTCACTGTTTGTGTATAACACCCAATGTTCTATGCAATATGTGCCCTCCTTAATACCCATCACCAGGCTCACCCATCCTCTCACCCTCATCCCCTCTATAACCCTATAGTTTGATTCCTGGAGTCCATAGTCTCTCACGGTTCATCTCCCAACTCCATTTAATTCCCTTTCATTTCCCCCTCCTCCTCCTAAAGTCCTCCATGCTACTCCTTATGTTCCACAAATAAGTGAAACCATGTGATAACTGACTGACTTATTTCACTTAGCATAATCTCCTCCAGTCCCATCCATGTACACGCCCAAAAGTTGGGTATGGCATCAAAATAAAAAGCTTCTGCACAGCAAAGGCAACAGTCAACAAAACAAAGAGGCAACCCACAGAATGGGAGAAGATATTTGCAAATGACACTACAATGAGCTGACACCCGGTCTGTTCTTAACTATTGTTACTTTTTTCTACTAGAGCCCCAAACATTTTAATCATTATTGTTTTAAATTCCCTGTCTGGAATGGCCAAAATTAACAAGTCAGCAAACAACGAGTGTTGGAGAGGCTGCGGAAAAAGGGAAACCCTCTTACATTGTTGTTATAGAATATTTTTCAGTTTGAGTTTGACACTTTTCTCATGGTTTAGACAGGAGGTTAGGGGTTCAAGGGAAGGAGACAAAGAAAATGTCCATCTAATTACTTCATATCAGAAGTATATACTATGAAAATCACATTTTTTTGCAAATGACAGTCCTTAGGCATCTGGTGCAGCCGCTTTGGAAAACAGTGTGGAGATTCCTTAAAAAATTAAAAATAGAGCTACCCTATGACCCTGCAATTGCACTACTGGGCATTTACCCCAAAGATACAGATGTAGTGAAAAGAAGGGCCATATGCACCCAATGTTCATCGCAGCAATGGCCACATTCGCCAAACTGTGGAAAGAGCCAAGGTGCCCATCAACAGATGAATGGATCAAGAAGATGTAGCACATATATACAATGGAATACTATGCCTCCATCAGAAAGGATGAATATCCAACTTTTGTAGCAACATGAACCGGACTGGAAGAGATTATGCTGAGTGAAATAAGCCAAGTAGAGAAAGTCAAGTATCACATGGTTTCACTTACTTGCGGTGCACGAGGGGTAACCTGGAGGACAGTGGGAAAAGGAAAGTAAATGGGAAGCAGGGTAATCCAGGGAGAAAAATGAAACAACAGAGACTTTGGACACAGAAAGAAATGGAGGGACTTGGAGGGATGGGGGTGGCGGGATGGGAGAGCATGGTGGTGGGTACTGGGGGCACCTATTGCGTGGAGCACTGGGTATGGGGAATGGGGAATGAATCTTAGAACACTGGGAAAAAAATTTAAGTAACAATAAAAAAAATTAAAAAAATAAAAAAAATAAAAAAAATAAATTCCCTGTCTGGTAATTCTAACATCTGTGTCACATCTGACTCTGGTTCTAATAATTCCTCTGCCTCTTCAGAGTGTCTTTTCTCTTGTTTTTGGTATTCCTTATAGATTTGCTGAAAGTTGGACATATCATACCAGGTAATAAGAAATGAGGTAAACAGAATTTTATTATGGGGATTGATGTTAATCTGAAGAAAAGGTAAGCTGTGTTTCATTTTGGTGATAAGTATGAATATGAAAGACTTCAAATTCTTCCATTGCCTTTGTTTTTGTCTGCAGTCTTGACTTTGGGCTTACCCATATACTTCTCTTTGGCGAGAGAGTGCATTTTGCAGCCCTTTGAGTTGTAATCTACTGTTATTATAATGGAACCCTGTTGATATGATGGTAAGGTCCACTTTATAGGGGGACCAGGGTGGCTCAGTCCTTAGGCATCTGCCTTCATCTCAGGTCCTGATCCTGGAGTCCTGGGACCCAGCCCTTCATCAGGCTCCCTGCTCAGCAGGAAGTCTGCTTCTCTCTCTCTAACTCTCTCTGCTTGTGTTCTTTCTCTAGCTGTGCTTCTGTCAAATAAATAAAATCTTAAAAAAAAAAAAGGTCCACTCTATAATCTTATAACCAAATCTCAGTCTTTTAGTGGTCTTGTGTCTTAGTGCTGTGACTTCCACAGTGTTTTATAGTGCTATATACATTTCTCCCCCTGCCCTCTCTCCCCTTCCCTCACTGTAGCATTCCTAATCTATTTCCTCTTCTGATTTCACTCCATCCTATTAGCTAAGGGAAGCTGGAGTTGGGAGGACTTCCCTTCCCCAGGCTGGGAAAACGTTTTCGACTTAAGTTGTGATAAAACCCTTTTTCAGGCAGAGCAGAACTTTGTGATAGAGGAGACTTAGTATATTTCACAACTGCTACTCTTCCGCTCCCCCTGCTACTGCCAAAGGAGATCTTCCTGCAACTTGCACCATGAGAACCTGATGGGGTTCCTGAAGGCAAGGCCCAGAAAAGTGTGGGTGCATTTCCTAAGACTGTAACCCCTGGAGTTGCTCACTGTCAAGCTAGCCCACCTTCTACATCTAGCAATTTGACAAAATTACTATTTATGTGTTCTTTTTTATTTATAGTTCCAGCAGCTTCTGCTCAATGTGTACAGATCTCAGTAGTGTATTTCTGTGGATGCACCTGTCTCTCCAGATGTTAAGATATCACTCTGCTCTGAGGCCTTGATTCTCTGACAGGTCCAAGAAAATTAGTTTTTAGTTTTTCCAGCCTCTCCTTAGTTGTAGATATATAAGTGAAGTCTTTCAAGCCCTTTACATATTGGGATTATCCATCTGTCTGTCTAGCTATCTGTCTATCTAATCATCTATCACATACTGAAGGTCATGATTTCATACTATCACCAACTGTAAACCAAAATCACAGTGCTCATTCCATGGTTTCTCCTTTCCAGATCTGAAACTCACTTCATCAATAGGGTGAAACCTGGCTCATAGATAATGAATAACAAGTTGTTTCAGAACTGCTAACCCATGCTTCTGGAAAGAAAACTTTTTATGACAGAATTAGAGTTCAATATTTCTTTAGAATGTTTGGTTTGTTTTTCTGTCTTTTGATGAAAAGCATATGATCCAAATACTCTGTTTAAAAGTTAGTTGAGGCGGCGGCGCCTGGGTGGCTCAGTTGGTTAAGCCACTGCCTTCGGCTCAGGTCATGATCCCGGAGACCTGGGATCGAGCCCCACATCGGGCTTCCTGCTCGGCAGGAAGCCTGCTTCTCCCTCTCTCACCCCCCCTGCTTGTGTTCCCTCTCTAGCTGTGTTTCTCTCTGTCAAATAAATAAAATCTTAAAAAAAAAAATAAAAATAAATAAAAAAAATAAAAAAAATAAAAGTTAGTTGAGGGATACCTGAGTTTCTCAGTTAAGTGTCTGCCTTTGGCCCAGGTCATGATCCCAGGGTCCTCCCTACTCAGCGGGAAGCCTGCTTCTCTCTCTACCTCTGCCCTTTCCCTTCCTACTCGTGCTCTCTCTCTAGCTCTCAAATAAATAAATAAAAATCTTTAAAATAAAAGTTACTTGAATTGGTTATCCTTCCCCACCTCACCTTATGGTGACTATGTTTATTCATTTTAAATACAGTTCAGTTAATTTCTCTCTATTTGATTTTGCTTTAACTCTACCTCCCTCTTAGTATTAAGGGCTTTATTTTCTGTTTTTTTTTAATTTTATTTTTGAATATATGAAATATTACCATAGCTCTAAAAATCAGGTCTGTAAAAATGGTATGTTCACAAAAGGGCCATTTTCTACCACCTCTATTCCCAATTCCTTCCATCCTTTTCAATCAATTCCTACTCACAGTGTACAGGTAATTAATTTTAATCTATGGATTTTCTTTTGTGTTTCTTAATTTTTCTTATACAAAAAGTAGCAGAGTATAGTACCATTTATGTGCTTTGCATGTTTAATTTAATAATACATCCTGGAAATCAGCCTGTATCACTTCAGCATGTGGACGTATCATAGTTTATTCAACACTTTCCACCCAACAGCTCTCCTATGGATTAGTATTTAGATTATTACCAGTGATTTGTAATCACAAACAATGTGACGATAAATAATCTTGCTTATGTATCTTTTTACACTATGGGAGGTATATTTTCTTGGTAAATATATGTAAGGTGGTAAGGCCAAATAAAAGTATAAAAGTGTACATAATTTATAATTTCAGTAGATATTTCCAAATTCCATTTCATAAAGGTCAATATCAATTTTTATTCCAATGGCCAATATGAAGGGATGCCTGTTTCTCTCACTTCACCAACAGAGCATGGTGTTACAATGTTTTAATATATGCTAATCTCACAGGTAAGAAAGCATATTTCAGTATAGTTTTCATTCACACTACCATGAGTAAAGGTGAATGAATTTTTATATGCCTAACAGTCACTTATATATTTTCTTGTGAAATATCTACTTATGCTTCTTCAAAAATTGAGTTTTTTACTTTTTCCTCTATTTTTTTAAAAATGTTTTCATATAGTAGGTATATTAACCTTTAAGATGTGAGATGCAAAATAAGTAATGACAGGGAAGAAATAACTCCTTAATTAGAAGGGATTTTAGAAGGAGTGACCTTGTGATGAGTACCTGGTGTTGGATGGAGGTGTTGAATCACTACATTGTGCATCTAAAACTACCACTACACTCTGTTAACTAGCTGGAATTTAAATAAAAACTTTAAAAAAAAGACACAAGAAACTACTTGGTAAATATGCAAATAAATTTGAAAATTCAAATGAAATGGATCATTTCCTAGGGAAATACAGTTTACCAGTATTGATATCATTAAAAATAAAAAGCATAAACAGATCAATTTTCCTAGAATCAAGAGAGAAGGCAATTATGGAACCATACCATGCTAGGCCCATATGGTTTCACAGGGGAATTATTTCAGCCTTGAAGGATCAAATTGCTCTCCAAATGGTTACAGAATATAGTGCTGAAAACTAAACCTAGTGAAGACTAAATTGGTACAGAATAAAAAAATATGTTTAAATGTTAATGCAGATATTCTTTTTTTTTCCAAGATTTTATTTATTTGACAAAGAGAAAAACAGGCAGAGAGGGAACACAAACAAGGGAAGTGAGAGAGGGAGAAGCAGGATTTCCACCAAGCAGGGAGCCCGATGCGGGACTCGATCCAGGGACTCCAGGATCATAACCTGAGCCGAAGGCAGATGCTTAACGACGGAGCCACCTAGTAGGCCCTAATGCAGATATTCTAAATAAAATAGTACCAAACAAAATCCAATACCATATCAAGAAAATAATCCACCATGACCACATAGGACTTATCCAAGGAAAGCAAGGCTGATTCCGTATTAGGAAAAACACTTATGCAATTCCTCATTTAGCAAAATTCTACATGCATTCCTGATTTAAATATATATATATATGAAAATAGGAGTTGATGAATACATTCTTAAAATATATTTACCTTAATCTTAAAGCAAGTGTCTTTCTCAGTGGGGTGACCTAAGATCAGGTAAAGGCAAGATTTCTCACTGCCTGGAACACTATACATCAATAATGTAATACCCAATATATTTATACAAGAGAAAGTAATTATTTGGACAAAAAATGAATAAGGAGAAGTAAAGCAATATTTTTTGTGGGGATTATATTATTGTGTACTTGGAAAACCCTAAAGAATCAATGGTAAAATTAACTCTAAGGATAAAAGGATTCACTGAAGTACCAAGCTATAAAATTAGCATGAATCAATAGTCTTCAATTATGCATAAAATATTTAATTAGAAGACACAAAGAGGAAAAAAACATTAACAACAGCAACAAAAGTATGAAACATTAAGAATAATTTTAACAAAAATGTACAAAACTTATGTAAGGAATATATTAAAACACTCCTCAGAGACTTAAAGGATTACTTGAACATAGGCTCTTTGCTGGAAGAATCAACAATATAAAGACAGAAGTTTTTCCTCAGTTAATTCACAAAATTAATGTAATCCAAATAAAAATACATACTCTTTCTCCCCATGCAGCATTGTCTTTCTAGGGCTGTCTGTTCAGATCAGGTATGCATTTTTAAGTCTCTTCCCAGAAATGAAAGCTCTGAACTGGAGCCCATTTTTCATTATGTTCATACACAGGGTGATTTGTTTTTTCTTTTTTGCGGTGGCATTAAGAAAGTTTTAGGTCTGCTGCTGGCTTTCCTGCCCTCCTCCTTCTTACTGGGCAGCCCTCTCTCTTTACCCCTCAGATACCCTTGCACTTCCTGAAGGCAGGGAGTACTCGAGATGGTTTACTGGATTTGATGCTTACTTTTCTACTTCATGTGATTATGACTTTGGGTCTTCCCTATCTTCTACTTAAGCTGATGTTGTGGGTTTTGTGTAGTTGTATTTGTTACTCTCATTTTTCCTTCTTGGAGAAGTGGGGAATATCCATTTTAAATGGTCTGCATTGCACTGGCTGTTACCTCATTTAACTTTTTAGGAAATCTGTGAGGTGAGACTATTAACCCATTTCCCAATGAGAAAGCAAAGGCTGAAAATTCACACTCATCTAACACATACCTAAAGAGACTAGGAGCCAAAAAAAAATGCACACTTGGGAGTAATACTGAGAATACACTAATTTATTTCTGTGATCTGCCATCTAGGTCTAAGAAATGAACGATGTTTCAAGGCCTACAGATCATAAGTCTTGTATGCATCTCCTTTTCTATGGTTTCTGGCTTTCATATCCCAGTTTTTATTATTACCATTCCTAAACAACAAATTCTTGATTTTATAGGAATCTGGTCTATCTACAGAAAGTCCAATAGCATGCTTATCATTAAGGATATCAGTAAGGTGGGACACAGTACAGCAAAGAGTATCAGCAGCCATTCCTTCCATTCGAAATCTGGGTTGGCTCCCTCAAGATGCTTTCTCACTGATGAGATTTGTCATGTCTCTTCTTGTTTCCATTTCACAGTCACCTCAAATATAAGTAACATATCCTCACATACAATCCAGTTTTCACACATAAACACGAACATCCAGAGGTGCATATGCACACATATACACACACATGTACCTGACAACTGGAGTAACATGTTTCTCATCAGACTGCTGGACTGTGGGGAGGTCTGGTATGTGGTGGGAGAGTAGTAGGCTGTGGAGGGGCACTAGCGATGGATGGATGAGTGACCATTTACCAACCCACAGTGAGCTATTTTAATACTTCTACCACCAGCAAATACCCTCTGAAAATCAGCCATGTAAACATGCACACACATACACACACACACACACGTATAAACACAAGCAGCTTTCCTTTCTAAGCTATGAAAAATACATCAAAATCAGACTTCAAGGCAGCATGCCCAATAACTTAGCTTAATATAAAGACCTCACACAGAATGTTCTATGATTCCTCATCCTTAGTCCCAGGTTTTCCAAAGCTGAAGGTGAACAAAGAAATACTTATTTTCCCCTTAAGGTAAAATCGATTTTAACATGCATTTATTTGATTAACAAGATTTAGTAGATTCAAAATAGATACTACATGAATAGAAGCACGCAGTTACATGAAGGGTAAAGGTGACATGCAAATAGCAGGCGTTAAAAAACAAGCATGGATGTTTCTTATTCATGTGGCAATTAGAAACTCTCGCTATTCTAGAAAAAAAAATGTCCATTGCTTTTCTGCTTCTAAACTTTGCTTTTACAATTCTTTGCATTTCAAATTTTCTCTCAAGCTCTTATTTCTCTCCTCTAGTATCCAAATCACACAAATGCTTGGACTTCTTTCAAGTACCACCTTATCTAGAAAGCTCCCATACCCCAACCATGCTTTCCCTCCAGAAAGAAATTTAAGATTGATCACCAACAGCTCTTGAACTACTCTTCCCTTAGGACTTCTTCCCTGATCATGCCATTTCTGAATGCATCATTCACATTCAATACTACAAAAGTTCTAGAGTGTATTTTACACACCCTCCTATATCCCAGAACACATCTGCATGCCCTCACCATGTTTTGTTGAATAAAAACATGCTACATAATGATACCATATTATTTATGATATAGCCATGGTCAAACTGGAATAAATGTAGAGAGTTGCAGGGGCTTTCCCCACCCCGTATCTCCCCCCACTCTGTGGTGAATCCTTCGATCCCAAGAATTCTGTGGGAGGTAAAAACCCACAAAGCACAAAGAGTGGAAGCAGCAATTACTCTTCTAAGATTTCATCCTAAGGAAAGCATAAAGATTCAGCTGTACAATACTCTTCTCAGCGTTATTTATAATGGCCAGAAGAATGGAACATCCAAAATATCCAACCTTAAATACCTCACAGTGCATTTGTCCTATGGCAGGCAATGAAGCCATTAAAAGCTGACAGAAAAGCACCTAAATGATAAAGTGCTCATACACAGTGGAGATCACTGTACAGGATCTCCATTATAGTCCAAGTCTGCACAACTAGTGCCCTGTAAGACCATGTGCACGCCATAATGGGAGCATATCTGGGAGATAGTTAACCAAACGGGGGGACAAGAGAGAACTTCTTGGAGGAGATGACACCTCAGCTGAGAGGAGTGGCTGAGTGAACATGGGAGGGGAAATGGAGGTATGGTATAGAACTCTCTCCAGGCACACGAAACTGCGCATATAAGAGACCACAAGAAAAATAAGTTTGGGCAACCCCAAGGAGTTTGCTGAACACTAGACTCAGAAACCTACGAAGGAAAGCAGCCAAACTGGGACAAGCCCCAGGTTTCCTACTGTTGTGCCAGGCTGGCTCAAAGCAGAGAGACAACTCCCTGTCCCAACCTAAGCCCCATCCTAGTTCCCACCTAAGCCCTGGGACCATGTAAATACAAGTGGGTAATAACAGAATTCTCATAAACTCTGGAAAATAAATTATACATGGACTGTAAAAGAAACAATGAGATCTTGTAATAAACTAAAGTGGCGAGGATGAAACTGATGAGGAAAACGGAAGTCCTACCCTGAAGGACAAGAAGTATTCTATTGAATAAATACCTGTCAGGCCAGTAGGTGAAGAGACCAAGGATGGCCATATTTGTGCTTTTAAAACGGCTTGCCATTCTCGGGAAGAGTGACTTCACCTGCAGAGGTTTTCACTAGCACCTCTGCAGGCTGAGCAAACCCTCATTATGAGAAAAGTCCCTCCTGGTCCCTCAGACCTTTGTAAGGGCGAAGACACACGGCGGCGGCAGCGTGGCTTGCCAGGTCCCCCGTGAGCGGCAGGCTGGCTGTGAAAGTGCAACACCTCTTGACTTGGGCCGAGCCTCGTGATAAGTGGTCTGCCCTGCGGGGACACACAGCAAACTCAGAGCCACCGGGTTGTCAGTAGGCAGCCGTCTCCCAGAGCAGCAGTGACAGCTGACCGGACAAGGGCCGCATCAACTCTCCACGTACGGGAAAAGGCGCAAGCCCCTCAAAGCCTTAGGAAAAGCCTTTATGTGTCAGAAATGTGATTTCTTGACATCGTGAACTACAAATCATTTCCTCTATGAACTACAGTGGTGGATAGGCATACATTCTTTAGCCAGGCCCTGGGGAGCCTCACCTGGCAGACGGTACTGGAGTTGTCACTCTGGCCCTTGAAAGCCCAGGAAATGAGGGCGAGAAGAGCCATGTGATACAAAAACCAAAGCTGGAAATACCCAAGGATACTTTTGCCAAGTGTCATCAGAGTCAGTGGGTTCAGGAAAAGAGCAAGTTCCCTTGCTGCAGGTGGGGCCAGCAGAATCCTCATCACCAAGGCAATCCCACACTCCGGACCCTCCTCCAAGACCTCTCAGAGCAGATGTGATCCTGTGGAGTCTCTGTAACATCCCGCCCAAACTCAGGCAACTTGCTCCAGTCCTTCAAGCAATCTGGACACAGAGGAATTCAAAACTGGCAATAAAACAATTGTACTCAGAGCCTGTTACGTCCCAGATACTGAATAACACGTGACATACAGGTAGTCTCGCATAAGCCTCACTGCGAGCTTGCACAGTTCATAAAAATTACCTCCACGCTATCCACCATGAGAAACACTGAGGAGACCGCAGGAGGCAGACAGTCCCTAGTAAGTCACACTCAGAGCAAGGCTTCAGTCATTCAGACCTCAGCAACCTTAATTGTCGGGCTACTCCCCTCTTATCGATCAACAATCTTTTCTGGCAGCTGGATTGGCCTTCCACACAGAGGTGACCTTATACAAGTTGCTGGCGATGTTCAGCATGGCTGAACTAGATGAAGTCTAAAATACCATCCACAGTTGAAACTCCCTGATTCATGTAAGCCTCGTGATATGCTAGGTGTGTCAGGCAATTTAGAATCATTAAAGTCAGTTTCTATTTTCAAAGAGCATATATTACATGAAAGAAACCCAAATTAAAATATGCAGTTGAACAATTAAATGGGAAGCTGTGGAGTAATAACAAGCGAAACGGGAGAGGAAGGAAGGGAACAGATAATGAAGGCAGCACAGCCAGAGAAGACGCCCTCTTCAACACAGCACACAGTGCCATGGCAAGTAGAGGAAGGGAATCAAGTGACCAGAAGCCCCAAGTGCCAAATCCCGAGGCTCCTGTGGATGGAACAGACCTGGGCCTGAGCTCCAGAGATTTCAGACCACAGAGATCCGGTCCTATCTGGTGAACTCCAGGCGCAGATTGAAAGAGGAAGGCCTGCAGTAGACATGATGGGTGTGGATAGCACAGGACCTCGCTGGGGACTATGTTACGGGCCTAATTTGTACATAGTTGTTTGTTCTAATTTTCTGATTACGTCCCTCATGGGTTCTTAGCAACGACAAAAACATTCTTCAGGACAAACCAGTTTCCGTGACAAAAATTTTTGAAAACCTTCCTTCTGGTGGAAAGAGCGGGCCCCCAGGTCTCACGTAGTAGTGGGTGACGGCCTAGCACAGCAGCGATGGGAGAAGTCAGAACTGAATGTGCTGTGTGGGAAGATGGAGGAGGAAGGCGAGATGTGAACTAGCTTCAAGGGTTAGCATGCGTGGAAGAGCCACGGTGGCTCATGCAGGGGGGCTGGGCGTGGGGGAATTACTATGTGTCCAAACCAGGATACTTCTGAGACTGAAAAAGGGTGGCGTTTGTGATTACACAGGACAATGGAGAAAAACTGCATTTTACTAAGCGAACCAGGGTGATGGTCATTCCATGCACAGCTCTCTTTCTAGTCTTCCTATGAAAACTTCAGCATCACATACACTTCTCCCAGATGCCTCCGTTTAATATCTTCAGCGGGAAAGAAAAAGTCTGAGACTTCCTGTAGATTATCTCACCATAGGAAAATAGGCATAAAAAACAGGGGCCCTCCCAAGGACTGCAGAGAACTGGGTAACATCTGAACAACCTTAGAAGGTAGGTGACAGCAATCCCGAAACTGTCATCCCTGGGAACACTGTTCTAGAAAGTGTCAGTAGGCACAGTGCAAATAAAGTGTTCAATGCTCAATTCTAGGGAACTCCTGAGGAAACACAATTAAGCAGATTTCTCAAAGGCGTTCTTCTTGGAGCCCTTTCTACATAACGATGCATTATGAGTTCCCATACAAGAAATGACACGTGTAACATTTTCTACCCCCCCCAACTTTTATTTAATCAGAGAATCTATTTTTCCAGGTTACTTATTAGGAATCCCTAGAACTAAAGTCCCATGATTTGGTACATGATTTGGAAAATGCTCTGTTCAAGGGATGAGGCAGATGTTCAGATACAATATCTACCCCACAGTGTTCCAACCCATAAAATCAGGAATATCCAAGTAACTCTGCTTTGAGAAATGAAATATCCATTTGCTGATAAATGGGGTGGCAGAAAGAGGACTTGGCAGGCTGCAGGGTGACTGGATTCTAATCTTAGCTCTACCTCTCTTTGAAAAATGAAACCCTTTCGAATCTCAACATAATGACAGGGTTGAATTCAATGCCTACGAGCCCTTTGGCTCATAAATCTTATGATTCCTATGGTGCCATTAGGGAGATCTAGAATTCCTTTAACTCATCAAGCAACTGGGAGTTTCCTTGGAAAGCAAAGGTTATTTTTTCAAATTCAGCATAAAAATCTTAGATTTTAGAATATACACATTGTTCAGCAAGAGTGTGGATGGGGGCTATATATTAAAGAAGATGAAATACAATCAAAATTGATTACCCATACTAGGGAACACTGAACTATATTTGGAACTAACAAAAAAGAAAACACTGGTTAAATATTCTAGTCTAATGACCCCAAGATATTATCTCATGCAACATAAGTAACAACATACTTCCTTCATCACAGCTCAGCACCCTCTCTTGGGATTCACATGGTTCGCCTGGGGTGGAAGTCATTGTGGTGGTTAGTCTGGCATTCATTTCCAACCTCCCAAATCACCTAACCAAATCTTGGACTTCTAGCCTCTTAAAAGCAAAGGGATCAGAAATGCATCTGCCTAAACATTGCACTAGCCACTCAGATGCCCCTGTCCTATCTTCTTATTCCTGAACCTGTACACTTGCAAAATCTTAGTTACTGAATGCTAGAGTCTATATATCCATGAGGTGGAGATGGGTATTATTGATATAAACATATATATATATGAGAAACTGAATACTTCTGCCCTTATATAATCTAGAACAATTAAAAAATCCACATCTATATGACCATAGGTCCATCGATGTCTCTATCTCTGTATCTCTATTTCTTCATCTCTCTCTCTCTCTCTCTCTAGTTATGTCTAAAATTCCAGTTTCCTATACCAGTATCTTGTGGAAGAGGAGGAAAGGGAATCAGGGAGCCAGAGGTAAGGCAAAATAAAAGAATGCTCATGTACTAGGAATCTATTCATAAGACATAGATGGGCCATAATTATTTTGAAATATGCTTAGAAGTAATGATAGGCATTTAGGATTATAAGGCTTCATTCCACTCACCCAAAATTAAATTACCGGGAATAATTTTTTACTCTCTTTTTTGAATTCTATGTATTTATGTATAACTTCATAACCTTTATAACCTCAGCCTTTTGTTTTGTTTCATCATTCTCACACTGACTTATGTATTAAAACAAACTTGTAGAGTTATGGGAAACAAAATGGAGATTTTGTTCAAAGTATATTTGCATATACAAAATATTATGTATCAAGGCAATTAGAACATGTATTTTATTTTAAATTATATTTTTAAAAAAGACTTTTAAGAGCACATGGGTGGCTCAGTTGGTTGGGTGTCTGCCTTCAGTTCAGGTCATGATCTCAAGGTCTTGGGCTCGAGCCATACATTGGGATCCCTGCTTACTGGGAAGCCTGCTTCTCCCTCTCTCTCTACTCCTCCTTGATGCTTGGTGCGCTCTCTCTTGCTCTCTCTCTCTAATAAATAAATTAAGTCTCTCTTTAAAAAAAAAAAGAAGATAGCACAAGTTTTTGCCTTATGATCTCAGGCAAGTCATATGACCTCTCTTGCCTTCAATCTCCCTGTCATAAAATGAAGGTAAGTCACAAACTCCTGACCACCATGCAGGGCTGTTAGGAGAACTAAAATGAAATAATGTAAGTGAAAGTAAGTGTTTTGAAAAGTGTAAAGTAGTATATAAGTGGAAGGTGCCATTATCTTTAATCAAAACCACCAGAGAACACATGCATTTTTCATCCTTATTGCACACCATAAACAAATTTGAACTCTAAAAATGAAATCAGCCCAAAGTAAAATGTTAGAAATGACAATGAGTCATTTTTCAGTACAAAGAAATTGATTTTCCATAGATGTCCTTTCCTGCTGCATGTAAAGACCTATATCCATCAATGCCTAAGTCCCCTGACTTGACATGGGGTATAATTATGGCCGATCACACAGTCACTTGGCTCATGTTACTATTGGAGCTTGGAGCCACTATGTTTCCTCTGTATTACCGCAGGGATATGCCAGGATTTATACCAGATTGTGCTGTTACCAAGACATTTTTTTAAATTAATTAAAAAAACAAAAGCTATTATTTTCAAGAATGTGATCTAAGCCTGAAGCCTGGGCTATGTGTGTACTTTCCTGTTCAAAGGTTCTAAATCTTTTACAATCATCATTTTTGAGCAATGCTTTCAAACATCAAACTAGACTGACTAAAGATTACCAGACATGTTACTTTTGCAAACAAGATCAATTTCCAAGAAAAACCAAGATAGCTGCCAGACCCTCCAGTAAGCCTTTATATTATTTTATTTAATCCTAAAAACCAGCTATATCGTACCAATGTTAATGTCTGTTTTTTAATAACTGAATTGTCATTATGTGAGATGTTAACTATGGGGAAAAGGGTGAAGGGTATAAGGGGACTCTTTCTACTGTTTTTGCAAATTTTTATTTCTTTACGTCTAATATTAGTTCAAAATAAAAAGCAAAAAATTAAATACAAATCTTATAAAATAGCATCCTATTCCCATGAGCCTAGATACTAAATCTCTGAGAGAGCAGTCATTTGCCTAAAGTCAATTACTGTTTCCATTAATTTATACCTTCAATTTGGTCTATAAAGTATTTAAGACAGCTCATTTACACAAAATAAAAGATAATGATTATAATAATATACAGCTAACAATTTTACAGAGTAACAGAGTAACCACATACCAAGAGCTGTCTTTAGAACTTGGCAAAGATCAAATCAATACCTACATCAACCCATGACGTAGATCCTATTCTAATTTCCATTCATAAGAGAAAGCTAAGGTGCCAAGGAGATCAGTAACCTGCTCAAGGTCATTCTTCCAGCAAATGCAGGAATGAGAATGACATCCAGCACTACAGACATTCAAATGGCAGAGAAGAAGGGCAGAAACTAATGGGGACCATGAAGTGAAACCAGGAGAGAGGCAATATGGGAGTCTGTCAACAGCACAACTTTCAAGGTACATTCAACAGAAGCTGACCATATGATGAGGAGATGGGCAAGCACCTTTGATTTTGGAACAGCCAGTGACTCTCCTCAAGATCCTAACACAGCATGCTGATTAAGTATAGTACAAAGAACCTAACCTTCACATCTTTTGAGAAAGTGGCAATGAGTTTTATGGGGAAGAGTATTATAACCTGACATACTGTAGGCAACTGATATCACAGCAATAAATGATTCTGTAAAAACAATTCTGTAGGCTGTCAACAGTATGTACTCCAGGGACACAGCCCTCCTCTTCCCTAACTTAATCCAGGAAATGATTTTAGAATATCTGGGCTAATTTTGTTTCTCTCAACAGTACTTGTGATAAATATTGGATGGAGATGATTTTGAGATTGTATTCCTGTCAATTGCCTTAAAGAACATGGTTCTACTTATCTCAATAAACACACTCCCTTATGTCACTTTATTCTTCCAAAGAAAAAGTCAAGCCTCTCCCTCACATCATTTTCCCACACCCACTGGAACACCTTATATAGTTAAAAAAAAAAAACAACCATTTATTAATCAGTCCTTCTGAAGAAATAAATTTCCTATTTGCCTAAAATCTAAAATTTTAACTTGCAGCCTGATATCTTTTTTTTTTTTTTTGGTGTTTGCTTTTAGTTGCAATGCATTCAAAATATACTTCAAAATTCCTTACCTTATATTTATTATTAAATTAAGTTAAAATTCATTATTTAATTAAAAATAACATTTTCTTGATAACTTTAGGAAGACCAGGCATCTCCTTGCCTATTTTGCCATCTGGAGGAATCCTCCTGGTAGTAACTGAAAATATGTGGGGCCATTCTGAGTTGATCAATGACTACAGGACACAACTGGCATTTCATGGGGGGGAGTCAGGGAGGCTAATTATCTTTCAGTGCAGGAAAACCAAGAACTATAGAGAACTGTCCTGCCCAGAATGGTAGCAGAGGACCCAAAGAGATACACTTTCCTGCAGAATGGTGTAGAGATGCTTACCACAGTAATCCTAAGAGAAGGTTTCCAGCCTCTATGTAAATGCCTTCAGTGACAGTGAGCTCATTACACTAGTCTCCATGGCTAAGGCAGCTAAAATGGAACATGTACTCACAGGTTAAGCCAAAATTTGTCATCTTGTAATTTCGAACTGTTTGCCTTCTATGGCAGTATGTCCCAGGAAAATCATGCCATCCTCTCAAGGAATCACTATTTCAGTTTATTTTGATAAACTCTGATGTAATATTAAGGACCACTTTGGCGCATGGAATGTTGCTTGCTTCTTACTCCCTCAACTTTACAAATTCCTTCAACTTTACAATATGGTGTTATTAGCAGTTCCGTTTCTCCCTATAGGACTACCTCTTCTCTGAAGGAATGAAAAGCTAGTTGTCCCTCACGAGCTATTTCCTACCTTCCCCTTTGTGATTTCACATATCTTCTTTTTCAGAGAATCTGCTTCTCTCTGTATTCCCAATCCTGTCTGATGAATACATTCTACACTGCTTAGCCATCTAACCACGATCAAGATTAGAACTAAAGTTGCCAGGGAAAACCAGGTAAGTACTATATATCTGCCTCAAATACATTTTGTTGTGCCAGAAGGAAACATGTGTGGGTCGTATGTTTTCATTGTACCTAATGATCTCTCTGTTGCTGTTGGCTAGCTCAAAGAAGAGAGGCAAGATGCTTAACGTGCAGTTAGAAATGGGTTTCATCTTGTCGACATATCAGTCAGTTGGCTGTGGTTACCTTGAGTGCAGCATTGAGAGTGAGTCTCAGCCTAAGCCTCACTTAACAAAAGGAAAGAACAACAACAAATAAAAGCTATTGCAAGAGACTGAGATATGGCAATGCCAACGTTTGCTGGTATGTGTGCTATGCATTTGCTGACACTGATAAAGTAGAATAAACACTGATTTGGAGTCTTAGGTCTAAAATTCAAAATTCTGGTGTTAGAACTTACTTGTTGAGTGACTCTGGGCTATCAACATCTCTGGGCTACAGTGAGCGTCCTCATCAATAAAATTGGAATAATATAACAATACATTGCAATTGGGCTGCTGTGTAAATCAGGTGAAATGACTCTTTTAAGTTCTATAAATATTTATTGAATACATCTTAGTATCCCAGACACTCTGGCATCATGCCAAGAATAAAACCACAAATGAGTCAAGGTCACTGCTCTTGAAAAATTGAGAGTCAAAAGGGGGGAAAAAAGATTGATAAGCAGATAATCTCAATATAAAGTGGTAACGACATTAATAACTGAACCATAAGTGTTATGAGAATGTAGAAGACAGGTGCCCCATCAATTAGAATGACTTCTACAGCAGCTGACACAAACTCTGATCGAAACTAACTTTTACAGTGAGGAAATCTATGGTCTTATGTTATATAGCCAGTGATCAGACTGTTGACTCATGGGCTCAACAATATCTTCCAGGAGCCAGCATGTCTTTATATCTCTGTCCTACTACACACAGCAATGCTTTCATCCATAAGTCACAGAATCTGTAGATCTTTGGATGGATCATGGCAGCAACTGAAACAAGACCCTTCCTTTTTCATGTCCCTTTTTTCACATCTCATTGGTTCAGATGGATATAACCTGACACATTTCCGAACTGATCATCTATCAAGGAAATAGAATTATCATAACTGACTATGACAAATAATCTAAGATGGATTGTAACTGTAATGTTTACTTGAGTCTAGTCCAGCTTAATGGGGGGCAGAGGGGGACAGGTAGCAAAGGGATTTTTTTTAAGGGACATGAACCCAAGTTTTCGAAGGATGAATGAGATTAGCCAAAGAAAGAAAAGGATAAGTACCTCAGGCAGGGGAACAATGTGATTGGAGGTAAATTACTACAGAAGCAACAGAGGTAAAAGTAGCACTTGGTATGAGCTATGGATTTCCAAGATGGTTGTGGACTGAAATCTACCTCTGGACTAAGAGACATATCATGATCTTAATATACCCATAAATTAACATTCAAAACTTTTTTTTCCCTTTAGTCCTTGTTTCTTTGAAATAAAATATATTACTTCTCTAAAAAAATTGATTTCTACTTCTAAGATATGTCTCCATGGAAATGATCAAGTTCTTTGGGCACAGCAGATACTCAACTCGGTAAACATGGAATGAACAATGCAACTGAAAGGGTTTCAAGCTATGAATTATTGATGTTGATTCAGTAATCACTTAGACACAGTGTATGTACAAGTTATTTTTTTAGAAAAATCAAAAAATTCTTAACTATAAAGTCTTAGTAAAATTTTCTTCTAGCCTAAATAAAACTTTCTTATAATCTATTTTGAGTGGGATGACTAAGTCTTTCTGGGAAAGATTTATTGCATTACGTTTTCCTGAAAATACTCAAAAGGGTACAGCACAGGTAAAGCCTCCAATCACATTCCTAGTCTAGTCATATTGGCTATCTTATCAGTGAAAATTACTCCATCAGTTGAGAAATGTTAGTAATGAGAAATGTTAGTAACACCAGTGAAATGCACAAGGGAATAGGGAAACTCAGAGCATGTCCAGAAAGTTGAAAGTAATGGCCATGGTGATAGTCTCCCATTAATTCCCACGGGAAGGTCAGGTGGACCATTTAATCATATCAACTACATTTTCAAGTTTCAGTACAATCTATGGTTTGTTTTGCTTTTCGAATGGTATGGACTGGGAACAGAAAGTAGACAGCCTAACGAGAATTTTGGAAGAGATAGGAAAAGAAGACAGCCCTTCTATGAGACACACAGGCACACTCAGGAACCAATTTCCTTTAAGGTATTTCCAAATGATAAAATCTGGAAAAATCAGACTATAATTAATGGGGTAGTGATGTTAATGTAGTCATTTCCTTAGGAATCTTGGTAAGAGAGAAACAAGACAAAAGCTATCTTAAATGCCTAGGTATGTAACAGAGTAGAAAGAGGAAGTAATTCAAAGTATAATACCTGTTCATTGACAGACAGTGTACGGTAAATACATTTAAACTGCATTGCCGTTCCTTTCTCTTTAGCATTTAAATTGATTCACCATTTACATCTCCTCCCCACCTTCCCATCCAACATGGATGGGGAAACTCTGATTAGAATGAGTCTCTATTTTTCTCTTTTGGATTTCCTCATTGCCAAACATTATTAAAATTTCACCTTTAATTTCACTACAAGACATCTAAATGAAAGAGAATGCAGAACGTAGCTATGCGAACTCTCACATTTAATCTCCTTTGCAGTCTGATTCCTGTAGCGTGAATAGCAGCCTGATCTTATTGGCACTTCCAACTGCAAAGTCAGGTTCATTTCAAAATTTAATACAACATATTTGTCATCATCACACTTCCCTCAGGAAGGACACTGACACCAAACTGCTACCAGCTGGGGGTCTGCAAAAGACAGGTTGCTGAAAATGAAAATTCTCTCCTCTAAACCTAAATAACTCATCTCACATATTATGTGTCTTCTGTTTCTGCAAGAGTACACTATTGCTTTCCACTATTTGATCTTTTAGTAATCCATCTAGGTAACAATAAAGAAATAAAAGAATATTTACTCACTGCTTGCTTCTGGAAAGACAGTAATATATTTCATAGATTTCAAGAATAACTTCCCCAGCAGGAAACAAGAAACAACAGATTAGAATCAATACTACTGTTGATTCTAAGTAGAAGACACGTCTGTCACTGCTGTAGCCTTCACTTCTGTTATACACTAACATTGTGAGGCTGCCCACAGGCCCCCTTCTGCCTAGAACAGTGTCTCTCAAAATGTGGTCCCTACACCAGCACCATCAGCATCACCGGGGAACTTGGCAGAAAAACAAATCCTTGAGCCTTATTCCTGACCTACCAAATCAGAAACTCTGGAGTGGAGGCCATTCCGTGTGTGTGCACACACACGTGCGCGTTTTGCACGTTTTTAACTGAAGCACAGTTGACACACAATGTTACATTAGTTTCAGGTGTACAACATAGTGATTTGATAAGTCTATTAGTTATGCTATGCTCATCACAAGTGTAGCTACCACTGGTCATCATACAACACATTAAAATACCATTGACTATATTCCCTATGCTGTCCCTTCCCCTCCTCTCACCCACCCCCCACGACTTATTCATTCCGTACCTGGAAGCCTGTGCTGCCCACACCACTTCACGTATTTTGCCATACTTCTACACCTTCTCCTCTGGCAACCATCAGTTTGTTCTCAATATTTATAGGTCTGTCTCTGTTTGTTGTTGCTGTTGTTTTGATTCCACATACGAGTAAAACCATATGATATTTGTCTTTCCTTGTCTCATTTATTTTGCTTAACATAAGAGGTTCATCCATGCTGTTGCAAATGGCAAGATCCCATTCTTCTTTATGGTTAAGTGGTAATCTATTGCACGTATACACCACATCTTCTTTAGCCATTCATCTATTGACAGACACTCGGGTAGCTTCCATATCTAGGCTATTGTAAGTATCAGTCATAAACACAGGAATGCATATGTATTTTCAAATTAATGTTTTTGTTTTCTTTGGATAAATATTCAGTAGTAGAAATAGAAATAGAACCCTATCATATTTCAATTTTTTACCTTTTTGAGGCACCTCTATACCGTTTTCCATAGTAGCTGCACCAGTTTGCATTCCCACCAGCAGGACACAAGGATGTTCCTTTCTCCAAATCCTCACCAGCACTTGTTATTTCTATCTTTTTGTGAGTAGCCATGCTGACAGGTGTAAGGTGATCATGTATTGTGGTTTTGATTTGCATTTCTCTGATAACTAGTGTTTTTATAAACCCACAGGTAATTTTAACACTGTAGTTTTGAAATGAGTGATCTACAACAGGGGTTATATAGAACAACATGTTCCCCCAAACACTTCAGACCCAATTTTTCTACACAAACAATTCCTTTAATATTCAAAAGAAGTCTTTTTTTTTTTTTTCTTGCTCTTATTCAGAAATACTCCAATACATTCTGGAATTCACTACAAAATAAAAACTAGCTAGCCCTCCCCTGAAAGTCATGAAATAATTCAACTGTTGGAAAACAAGACTCAGGAGGATTGTATAAGTTACCAGCATCGCCTAACTGGGAAAGAAAGGGGATTCAACTAATTTTTGTATGCTTTCACATGGGAGGACAGAAGCATTATATTGAAGTCCATAAGATATTACCAAATAATTATAAATAGGATTGTTCAGGGGCGCTGGGTGTTTCAGATGGTTAAGCATACAACTCTTGGTTTCAGTTCAAGTCATGATTTCAAGCTGGTGGAATCAGATCGAGCCCTGAGTCAGGCTCTATGCTCAGCACAGAATCTGCTTGTCCCTCTTCCTCTGCTCCCCCGACCCCTCTCTCTAAAATAAAATCTTGCAAAAAATACTGAGGATTGTTCAAAGTATTGAATGAACTCTCATGAGATGCAGTACCATTTCTTCCTTGAAAACTACTTCTTTAAATATTATCATCAATATGGTATGACTAGAATTGGATCCTGTTTCTTCCATAGGAATGGGTCCACGAAATACCTTTGCAGGCATCCTTGTCTCAGTTTGAGTCCTACCACAATGGACTCAACACTTCATAGTATGTGAAACCCTGTGACAAAGCTTTTCGGGCAAGTATTTATTGGGGAGTAATGGCAGAGAACCAGTTAAAGAATTGGGGATGAGACAGAAAGGGAAGAAGACTGAGAGAGGGTGAGAGGGCCTGTGATCAAATCAGTCCCCAGGATGAGTAGGTGGAGGTTCCTCTCACGGGAGCTCTAAGAAACAGCACAGAACATGCATCTCAAGGTGACCCTCCCTGAGCGGCAAGGGAGCTAGTATTTATACAACAACCCACAATCATTGGTTGAAGTCCCCTCCCTGGGATTGTTAATTCCCTGGCACTTCAGCATATGTGGGCAGAGAAATTCTTCAGGCAAAGAGAGCCATGTACTATCAGCTAGAATTGGGGGCTGATATGTCCAGAAATGGGAAATGGTCCAGCAGATCTGAGCAGGAAACAACAGTGCATGCTATGTCTATTTCAAAAAGCCTGTCTCTGAATTTGCACTGTTAATACAAAATGCATGTCTATATTTATTCCCTTCTCCTTTGATTCTTCTGAACTCCTGGCAATACAGTTTAAAATTCCAAAATGCCGGGGTACCTAGGTGGATAAGTCATTAAGTGTCTGCCTTTGGCTCAGGTCGTGATCCTGGAGTCCGGGGATCAAGCTCCGCATCAGGCTCTCTGCCTGGCGAGAAGCCTGCTTCTCCCTCTCTCATTCCCCCTGCTTGTGTTCCCACTCTAGCTGTGTTTCTCTCTGTCAAATAAATAAATAAAATCAAAAAAGAAAAAAAATTCCAAGACGTTATATAAAAGTGTGTGTATGTTTCTTCTTGAAATAGAAACAAAAAATTAACAGTATAAGAAATAAAATAATAACTACCTTCTTGTAACATAAAAAAAAAAATCCAAATTTCTACTATTCCTTCCAAAATGCACATCTTGCAGTGCCTGGGTGGCTCCAGTCATATGCCTTCGGTTCAGGTCATGATCCCAGGGGCCTGGGACTGAGCCCCGTGCTGGGCTCCCTGCTTGAGGCGAGCCTGCTTCTCCCTCTCCTTCTGCCTGCAGCTGCCCCTGCTGTGCGTGCGCTCTCTCTCTCTCTCTGTCAACTAAATAAATAAAATCTTAAAAAAAAATGCACATCTTAATAAACTACGTGGTTATGTCCACCAAGGTGCCGTTGCTCTAAACTTTCAGAAAATTTTATATGCAGTTTATTTTGAGGCTCTGTATTCTCTGTGGTGGCTCTAATTTGTGGAGTCTGTTTAACAGGCTGATTGACCACAGACTATACTTGTGTGGCAAAGAAACAACTTACCAATAATTTATTCCATGTTCTTCCTAAAATAAAAGAAAATAAATATTGGGCTGAAATAGCAGTTAGAAAGTCTTGTAAAAAAAAAAAAAAAAAAAGAAGAAAGAGGGCGCCTGGGTGGCTCAGTGGGTTAAATAAAGCCTCTGCCTTCGGCTCAGGTCATGATCTCAGGGTCCTGGGATCAAGGCCCACAACCAGCTCTCTGCTCAGTAGGGAGTCTGCTTCCTCCTCTCTCTGCCCGCCTCTCTGCCTATTTGTGATCTCTCTCTGTTAAATAAATAAATAAAATCTTTAAAAAAAAAGAAAGAAAAAGAAGAAATATAGAAAAGAAGCAAAGCAGCACTTGTTGACCAAAAAGATAGAGCATGATCAAATGGTTTAGAAAATAAGACTTGAAGACACAAAAGGGGTTCTATTTAAAATTCTGGCAATTCACAAAGTATTCCAATAAATATGTTCTTATCTGATGGAGTTTGACCTTCCCAAAGTGATCTAAAGGATGTTTCTTGAAATCTAAAGACAAAAAAATAAAACAAAACTTCCACTTCAATCATAGATTTAAAAACACTAGAAAAATTTTAATCTACCTCAGCAAAATGATTATTCTAACATGCTCTCTACCAATTAAAGTCCTCCTGTGAGTACTTACAAGCACCTGCTTATAAGAACATACCATTTTATCCAAGACTGAATATCACATTTTTGGACCATTCAAGGTTAATGTTGCAAAGCAAGAACTCACAGAAAAATACCTCTGGAATGAAAAGTAGCCATAAGGATGGGAAATCTTTCCTCAAGCTTTCTGTGCAAACATATCCATCACATAAGGAAAATATTTGCATGGAGAAAATCTAATGCAACTGAAAAGTAATGCTCCATGTGCAAGGGGGCATTCCGGTAACACTGGAGAACCCTAGCTCCATGTACCTGTCAACACGTGAACTTTGTTCTTCTTGATGTATTCTATTTTACATTGCACCAACATAGATATTTACTTTCTCCAGGTACAGAATGTACACTGCATTACCTCTGAGTAAATATGTTTGCTGAAATACACAGAACCCCCTCCTTTTTTTTTCTCAAGATAACCTAACCCGCAAATTATGGAGCAAAGCAGGTGGTGAGTACTCACGTTCTGACTGCCCTCAATAAACAGCCTGGTGTTTATTCGATGGCCCTGTGGTGTCATCTGTCCTCTTTGCATTATGAAGACATGAAAGATGATGAATAGGGGTCACTTCCCAGCACGAGAAATGCTGTTCACTGCCCTGGCATTATGGGAATTTTCCCAGCCTGCTCTGGGAAGATGTTATATAGCGGTAAACTTTCACCAAATGTTTCAATGGTGGCAATTATGAACTAGTTTCATGTTTGAGAAACAAAGTCCAAAACACAGTGAATTCACCTGACAATCTAAAGGAGAAATAGGCTGGGTATGCAATTGGCATCACACTCCATTTACCTTCACGTGCCCTCTTTGACATGGAGGAGACATGCATGCCAATGAGACAAGAAAAACCTATGTATGTTCCATACTCAGTAGACTTCTACTGACCCAAACTAATGGAAGTATGTTGTGCAGAGTAAAGAAATCAAAGCTCACTGACCACTCAAAGTGTTAGAAATCAGATTCCAAATCAGAATACTCATTCATGTAATCTATTATACAATTTTCTTCCTAAAAATGAGTATTACTAGCTCATTATTTGCCACAATCACAGGCCAGGTGAGAAACAGGAACTTTCAGAAGACTGGCTAGTATGACTAATAAATCAAACTAGAGAATGGGTCAAATCACACCTCCCACACAGACAGCTATAAAAATTCATAAACGATTATTTGGATCTTTGACTACAATTATTTTTTTTTAATTTGTATTGTGTTATGTTAGTCACCATAAAATACAACATCATCAGTTTTTGATGCAGTGTTCCAAGATTCATTGTTTATGTACAACATCCACTGCTCCATGAAGTATGTGCCCTCCTTCATATCCACCACCAGAGGTGGTGGCTCTTAAGGTCGACTACAATTCTTAAACCTACACACAAGGTTTGCATATCTCAAACTGCTATTTCCAATTACTTACTGGCTTCAATATGACAGAGATTGTATATTTTCAAACTTTTAAATCATTTTAAGCTAATGATTTAAACTTCTGGGAAAGAGAAATAAATATGTCTTCCTAGCAGCATAAATGCCCAACAAAACATTGTCAAGAGTCCTACAGAATCCTTATGACTGCGTGGAAATCTCTTGGCTCTACAATCTGAATGGGATGTAGATATTTTTCAAGGATGCTGAGTGTTTTATACATATGTATATAAAACATTATATTACATATACATATATATATAAAAGTAAGTAAGTTACCCTTGCAAATGAGAAGGCCTCTAGCCTGATTAGATTTCATACGAGTTTTTGTTTTTGTTTCCTTTAACCAAAATGAAGACATTTCTTTTGATCTTATCCATTTAACTCTAAATAAATTCTAAAATAAGGGGCATAAAAAACAATAAAATTCAGGGTGATTAAAAGAAAACTGTTGAACGTTACAAGAAAAAAACCACAGACGACTTACTAAATATATCTCAACCTTTGTCTTTCTCTCTAAGCATTTAAAGGAGCGTCAACAGTTCCGTCAACTCCTGTAGGTATGGAAAGACCATAATATGTGGAGAGTCAAAGAGGAGCACTTTGCTAAACTTCTATCATAAATCATCCAGAACTTCACAGAAGCTGAATTGCAAAACGTGCAGCCAGACTACATTTTCAATTTCTCACCAGACAAAAGACTGCTTCAGCTACCAGGAGGCCAGCATGCTCTCATAAGCATAACCATGGCTGATACCCACAAAGGATTAGGGAGTCATTCAGGTATGTAAAAATCACAAAGACTTCATGGAACTGATATGAACCAGTAGTAATTTCTATTTCTCCCCACAAAAATTGAGAGTGTAGGTCAATGCTGAAAATTTCTCCTTTCACAGGAAAAAAAACAAACAACAAAACAACAAAACAAAACAAAACCACAACTCTAGGAGTCCTCTACAATGGTAAAATTGGTATCTGTGAAAAAAGGATGCTACATCCATTTTCAGTGGCTGAGGGAGTGGGTATGGGAGGAGGAGGGCAGGTTCCCTACACCACACCAGGGAACCCTCCAACACCAGCTGGATGCCCTAATATTCAGCTCAATCCTGACACTACCTAGAAGTAGCGTCCAATTCCATAGATAAAAGGCTCAGTCCTACAAGACTGCCCTCCACTTCAGAGGCCAATTGAAAGGCCAGGTGAGCTATGCTTTTAACCAGCCAGCTACAAATCGGAGGTTCCAACAATCCTCTCCAACTGAGGATGCCAATCGCAAGTCCAGGATAAACTATTAAAATGACTACCTGCACTTCAGACCAATGGGCTATAAATCAGATGTTCCCACAACCCCCTCCTTAGGTTTGATTAATTGGCCGAAGAGGCTCACAGAATTCGGGAAAACCGTTTTACTTAGTAGGTGACCGGTTTATTGAGAAGGGATGTAACTCAGGAACAGCCTTATGGAAGAGATGCACAGGGTGAGGTATGGGGCAAGGGCACAGGGTTTCTACCCACCATGCTCTCCAAATCTCCATGAGTTCGCACACCTGGAAGCCCTGCGAGCCCCCAATCCTTTTGGGTTTTTATGGAAGCTTCTTTATATAAGTATACTTGATGAACTCATTGGTCGTTGGTGTTGGATTCAACCTATAGCCCTTCTTCCCTCCCTGGAAATCAGGGGGTGGGACTGGGAAGTTCTAACCAACCCTCCATTTGGTGGGTTCCTCTGGCAAGCAGCTCCCATCTGTAGGGGCTTTCCACAAATCACCTCATTAACATAAACCCAGTTGTGGGGGAAGGCAGCTCATTATGAATAACAACACACCCATTCCCTTTTTTTTTTTCTTTTGAGTCACAACACACCCATTTCACTTTTCTAGAAGGGATTTCAGCAACTGAGGGCAAGAAACCAAATATAACCAAAGGTGATCCCACTGCCTTTATTACTCAGAAAGTTCCAAGAGTTGTAGCAGCTCTGTGCCAGAAATGGGAAGAATATTTATTTCTAATTATAGATCACAATGTAATAACACTCTGCGATACCATAGAAAGCACAGGACAAATTGTGAAAAACTCCTCAGCCCTACAGACATAATATATCATGACAAGCCCCTAATACCTGCTGTGAGATGACAAAGCCTGACAATCATTTGTTATTGAGACGCAACCAAACAAATGATCTTCTTGTTTCCACAGTGGGAGGTAGGGAGGAAGAAATAGTGTGGTTATTCTAATACTCATTATTATCTTCATATTATGTAAGAATGCTCTTTGCACAATTCCCCCAGGGCAGAGAACAGTAATAAATGTGCATTATAAGGATAGCTTATTTTGAATGGTTATGTGCCAGACACATCACTAATCACTTTTATATAACCAATTTAGCTCTCACAATCTGAGAGTGAGAGGTAGGCTTTATTACCTCCATTTTAAAGTCGAGAAAAAAGATGCTTCCACAGGTTAATTAATTTTCCTGAGATCTTCTAGCAGGTGAGTAGCAGACTTGAAATTCCCACCTGGCTGACTTTAGACTCCCGGTCCAAACCTCTATACTACTCTTCCTGAATTCAAAGAAAAGCAACACAAAAGTGATCTTATTTGCCTCTGTTTAATAATAGGTCCGTGGTCAAAGGAGCGAGGCTGATACAAAACCAAAGATCAAGCAAAGCTTCATTTTGCGCCAAGCATCAGAATTTTACTGGCCACCCAGGGTCATTTCTCCAGGGAGAAGAGCCATGCCTAATTTCTCAGGCTAGATTTTATAGGGCACCCCCCCAAATCACAAGCTGACTAGGGTCACACAACTATCTGAGTTAATTTACATTCCCATTTTATAGGGGAAAACTACATCCCAAGCTGACCCAACACACATGGCTTGCCTGAGTTAATTTGCACTTCTGTGGCCCCTGGACCCTGGAGGTGGGGGTCTTTGGGGGAGGGTAGGCTTTGGGTGTTCCCATCTGACCCCAAGTACCAGTAATGGGATGCCCATTCTTAGTTTGCATCTAAATACCTCCCTGGGACACTCCCGGGGATGGAGGTTAAGGGGGTTAACTGATTGGGTGTCTCCCCCAACCTGGCTCAACTTTGTTTTCCAGAGGCCTTTTGCCCCTCACACCTGGAGCTGTTTTTCTGAGTAAACAAGATGGTGGCTTGGATTTTAAAACAGGTCCTTACACTATTAATAAATTATACACATATTACCATAATTCAAAAATTATTTGGTAATATTAGAAGCTACTATCAGTTGTAACTACTCTGTCAAAAAGATGTAGCTAATACAATGTGTCGCTGACCTCTACTTAATGAAACAAATGTCTTCCATGAGATAACCCATTACATTGCTTGATAATGTGTACATCTGTGGAGGAAGGAAAGGGAGAAAGGGAGGAAAGGGCATGGAGGGAGTGAAAGAGAAAAAGGGGGTTGTGGGAGATACAGGAAGGAGGGAAAAAAGGAAACTACAGCTGAATGTCAATCCCATGTGGAAGCAAATAGCCACGCTGAATCCACCATAATTTCCTCGTGTTCTACGGATTACTTCACTTCATAAGTCAAAACATTTCACTCCACACCTCAAGAGCATTATAAATGGGATTAACAGGGACGCCTGGGTGGCTCAGTTGGTTAAGCGACTGCCTTCGGGTCAGGTCATGATCCTGGAGACCTGGGATCGATGCCCATATCGGGCTTCCTGCTCAGTGGGAAGCCTGCTTCTCCCTCTCTCACTCCCCCTGCTTGTGTTCCCTCTCTGGCTGTGTTTCTCTCTGTCAAATAAATAAAATCTTTAAAAAAATAAAAAAATAAATGGGATTAACAGGCACACTTGATATTCTTCCAAGAGACTGATTTATTTTTTTCTAAACTATAAGATAAAGGTTTAAAGATAAAAGGTTTGTCACTTTTCTCATTTCCACGTGACTTACATATTTTCTAAATCACCCTTCATTTCAAACAACCCATTGTACTAGAAGCTTGGCAATGAAGGAAAGGCCACACCTTTAATAGTTTTGTAAATCTTGACAACTTATATGTAAAAATGGTTCCTTAGAAATGTCAGTATTATGTCTAGAACTGATTCTGGTCGAATTTTATATAAATGAAAAGATTTAGTATTTTTTTCTTTAACTTAGAGAGAATTGCAGCCCCAAAAACTTTACAAGGTATAATATTTGTTAATAATATATAAAAGCATGTTACATATCGACCTCAAAAAAGGCAAATAAAACTTGTTTGGTATTGATAAGTTGAAGACTACCCAGAGGAATTCTTTATGCTCTGTCTTGATAAATTGAAAACTGCAGAGAAATCTCTAGGTTCACTATATTGCATTTCAGCATAATCATACCGTTTTCTTCCGGAGTATGTGGCCTTACAATTACTCAAGGCAGCTTACCTTGCAGCAATGTGGCATCTGACTTAAACATAAGTATTCGAAGATAAGAAAGCTGTGTTTCTCTCCCTTGGGAGAATGATCTATTAGAGAGTGGTGACGTCATAGGGCAGCAATCACTTAGCGACACATGTTTCTTTGGCTCATACCTTGGTCATTCTGGCAGATGGCCTTCAGGATGCGATGCCCCAGGCCACATTTTCCATGATCGGGGATACAGATCCCTTCAGACACCAGCCATCGGTAACACACTGGATCCTCACAGGGAACAGACTCCACCAAATGGGGGCAGTGGCCTGCAGGCCCTGTGGATTCCATGAGGATATGGCGCCATCTCAGTCTAAACCCTGAAAAGAAAAATAAGGTTTCACAGGACTCCACCTTTATCCAACAGAAAAAAAGCAGCAGCAACTACAAAGGGGATGAAATTTCTATTTCATTCTCTATGGTTCCAAAAGGTATTTTATTTTAAGATGTTTTCTTTTACAGGAAATGGAAGGGGGGTACAAAAAGAAAGGGAAAGAAAGTGGACAAGACCTAGAGCAGAAAATCTGTCCTCCAAGACTTAACAACCTTGGAGAGGCCGCACATAATCAAATGGAGTAGTAAGTAGCTTATGCCCAATGGCCTCCATAAACCAGCAGAAGTAAATGAAGACTCTCAGAAATAGCCTCAACATAGATAAATCCACGTTATTTTTTTCTATTGTTTTTGACATTCTGGTTACTCTGCATTAAGTCGAAATACATCTCCATTCTGGCACATCCCTGGTAACGAAGAAATTCACAGCTTCATGCCCTGAGACTTCCTGAGATCTCCAGGTCAGCCTGCTCTATGAAGGTAGTACCTCTTTGGACTGCATTCCCCATCCTGGCTCAACATGGGTCCCTGGACTATTATTCAGTCAAAAAAAATGTAATGTGGGACTAGGGCCCAGCGCTCCACTATAATAAGGATGTAAATGGGCCTTAAACGCGATGAGCTTACAGAGTCACAAACTTGGGATTGCAAGAGTCAAGCAGATACAAACTGAGGGAAATGAGTCAACCACAGGACTGTGGGGCGTGCCAAGGTGTGTGGGGAAGTGGAGGGCATGTGCTTGCTCTGAAACAGCTTCCGTGGACTGTTGCCATGAGGGAATGCAGACCCTCTGTTAATTAATCTTCTAATTTGTGTCCAAGAAGACAGAAATCCAAGTTGTGTTTTGTTTTGATATGGCATCTCTCCGTGTTTAACTAATTTATCTTTTTAAAAAAACAAAGTGGCCTAAAAGGGGGGAAAAGTGACTGAGAACTAGATACAACCCTTTAGTCTGTGAGTTTTCCATCTCTGGCCCTTATGACATATCACTTCTGAAGGCTATGCCTATCCTCCATGGATCTCATATTTTACTTCCATTCTCTAATGCGCCAAATTCACCAGTTTAACTCCTTTAATTCCTTTTATTTTTAATGAAACTGATCTTATTGGGTGGTAACATTTTAAGGAATTATTCACTTATTCCTCTGGGCAGTTCAAAGGGAGGGAGGGAGACTGATAGACAAACTGTGAATAGGCAAATGGAGAGTATGAGAACTCTGAATTCCCAACATGAGAGGAAGATACCCCTACTACCCTTTCCACAAGAGGTGAGGAGAAGGACAAGTTAGGGAGCATGAGAGGTCACAAAGCCAGGTATAGCTGTCTCACAGACTTCCCAAAGCCATGTCTCTTTTCCCACCAATGGTAATGAAATGAAAAAGTTACAAAACTCAGGTGTAGTTGTCAAAAGACTGTCTCCTTGGGTGTCTGGGTGGCTCAGAGGGTTAAGCCTCTGCCTTCGGCTCAGGTCACGATCCTAGGGTCCTGGGATCGAGTCCCACATTGGGCTCTCCACTCAGAGGGAAGCCTGCTTCCCCCTCTTTCTCTGCCTGCCTCTCTGCCTATTTGTGATCTCTCTGTCAGATAAATAAATAAAATCTTAAAAAAAAAAAAAAAAAAAAAGACGTCTCCTGTAAAACCACACAGCCAAGGAGGTTTGAACTAATGGACACATGGTTTTAAGCCACAAGAGGGAGCCGAGCTTCCTTAGAATATTTCAGGGCTCCACAAGGATTTTAAATTAACAGCCCCAAGTGCTTTATTTGGACTTTTTTAGTCCAGAGTCAATCTAGGAACTCCTTTTTTTTCTTCTCTTTTCTTTCTTTTTTTTTTTTTTTAAGGAAATGGAGAGGTGGGGGAAGCAAGGGAAGGCCAGAGAGAGAGAGAGAGAGAGAATCTTAAGCAGGCTCCATAACCAGCACAGAGCCCAACAAGGGGCTTTATCTCACAACCCTAAAATTATGACCTGAGTCAAAATCCAGAGTGGGACACTTAACCGACTGAGCCACTCAGGTGCCCCTGAGGTCTTTTTAAAAGAGATTCTTTGATTTTTACGTTGCCAGAGTCATGATCGTAGCATTGCAAATATTAAGGTCAGGGGACAATTAAAATAATAGATGGCTTCTGCCATACTTCATACCTACAAGTTTGTATCATTAATTAGTTAAAATTTGCAGAAGAGCTCAGCTCCCTTCCTGGCCCCCCTTCAGAAGAGACACAGGAAACATACAAGGTTTGCACCTGAACTTCATGGTCTTCAAACCACAATGAGCTCCAAGCGCTGCCACACAACTTGGATGACCACTATGCTTGCATGCACTCTCCATATACTGCTTACTTACGGTCTTATGTTTGTCCTTATTTAGTTTATCTGTTTTAGCAGGACATGGCATGATTTATAAGGTTTGACAACTGTCTCAGAAACTTAGTCCTCTTTACTGAGGATCCTAGGTGTCCTGGCACCTAGAGCTTCATGCCATTGAAGGGTATGTGCAATTTCCCTCTGTAAATCAAGCTGCATCCATGTCACCATAAATCTATAGATTACATCTCCTTAGTCAATAAATTCTTCCAGTCTTTCATTTGCTCTGCCCTTGTCCTGACTCTAACTAGGATCAAATCACAGCACAAGCTCAGCATAAAACAAAACCTTAGAGTCTCTTGTTAGTGCTTAACTTTAATCACACATTCGTGTTCATGCCTGCAACTGACATCAGGCTTCCCCCGGGTGCTTCTGTTCTGAAAGATAGAGGACTGCCAAGTCCACAGTGGCTGGGGCCAGCCAACCACTTACCTTCCTTTACCAAATTCCATATTAATCAGAACGTATCATTCAGTAAACATTAACTACCATATGCAGATCACTGTAACGTACTGCCAGAAGCCACAGGAGGGACAGAAAACATAAATCTATTCTTCACAGAGCATACAGTCCAACATGGGGAAAAGACACATGCATTAATTAAACATCTACCCTATTCCAAGATGGTGCCAGCCACTGTACTTATATTAGCCCAAATTAATAAATCTTCAAAACTATTTTGTAAGTTGCTATTCTCATTTTATGCATGTGAAAACTAACATCAGACAAGACTTTATTACTGCTTCCGAGGCACATTATCGATTAAATGGATATGTGTGAAATTCAGCCAAGAACTTTCTGAGACATCACCTCTTCATAAGAAAGAATCCAAGTCAGCTCTATGTGTGATGTGTTCTAGCCCAATTCATACAGTGAATCTGGAGTGACTATGCATCATATCCTTCAAATGAAGGTGGACAGATTGGATAGTGAGATTTTAGGCATGAGGCAGCAAGAAGGAGTTTTGATAATCACTTAACGACTATAGATTCAATCCACTTTTAATGAAACTGGTGTTTGCAGGATTTTTTTTTTTTTTTATGAACCGAAAGTTTAGTACATATTCTATGGGTTTACAATATATTCCACTGAATTTTAGAAAAGAGTAAATTGTGGGGTGGGGAGGAAAAAAGGGAAAAAACACCAATGGCAGAAGATGAGCCAAAGTTTGGTGGGTTTTTATGTTGTTTGTTTTTTTGTTTTTTAATGATGCCATGGGAAAATTCAAGGAGACACGGGAGATGAGTTTGGGTCTGAGGATTGTACTTGCCCAGGTGCCAAGGGGCCCCAACGTGTCCAGGTGAGCTTCTCCGGAGCTACGCGTGGCCAACACTGGCTCCCCGCTAACACCCCTGGAACAGGCCTGAAACTGCAGCCAGCAGGTTTACAAGGACCACAGAAGCAGCTTATTCCATCTTAAATATCCATTTGCTCCTCATCTCTGGCAGCCGTGGACATGGGGTTAACAACTCTGAACCAAAGACCCCGAGCACATTGATTCCGACTCTTTAGAAATCAACCACTACACTGTAAAATGCAAGTATAGTACTTTATAGTATCACTGTGAGTTTGCACCCCGCTGTGAAAACAGAACTTAGAATAGAAGTAGGCATGCCCCCTTTCTCCACTCCTAACACACAAGACAGAAAGCAAGGAAAAAGAAAAAAAACTATCTCTTAGCATACATATTTTCTGTAACAAAGCAAAAATGATTTTACAGACTTCTCATTAAAAGTGGAACTATGTAGGGTGCCTGGGTGGCTCAGTGGGTTAAAGCCTCTGCCTTCGGCCCAGGTCATGATCTCAGGGTCCTGGGATGGAGGCCAGCACTGGCCTCTCTATTCAGCAGGGAACCTGCTTCCTCCTCTCTCTCTCTCTGCCTACTTGTGATCTCTCTGTCAAATAAATAAATAAAATCTTAAAAAAAAAAAAAGTGGAACTATGTAGCAGGCAAGAATAGAAAATGGAAACTTCCCCCATTGTTGTTATATAAGATCTAAAACACTTAGGATTTTCCTGCTTTGGCGTGTTATCTAAATTGATTTGTTTCAGAGTACAAAAGACTGACTTTGTAAAGACAGTCATGGCTTCTCAGTTTCAAGATGTCTTTTTCTATGGGGATTTTAAAACCTTAGATGTATGACCAGGGGTAATATCATATTGGGGGTATTAAGGGACCCCTGGAGTCCTACCACATAAGCAGTTATCTACTGTGACACTGTATCGTGAAGACTCCATCAAACTGTTCTTTAAAACAACTTCTGTGGGCAAGGGTGTCTTTCTGGAATATGTTTGAAAGGGACAAGGATGTCATATAAATGTATGTCTCTGTACCAGAAAGAATTTTTAAAAATGTATTATACCTCTGTATAGAGGTCACCCATCAGCAATTTTTTCAGGTTATTTCTCCTTCATATATCTCTAATTATAACTCCCTGGGAGTGTCTCAAAGATAAAGCAATGAATGATAAAACCTGATCCAATTTAAATTCCTCTGAAAGGCATCCTAGCTTCACTTGACAAGCACCAACCTGCTGAGTACTGTTCCCCTTGTCTGCCTATCACAGACCCGGTAGAAAGTGCGAAGGCTGGGGACAACGGCTGATTTTCTAATGTCCTCTGGGTGGCTGACAGCCACAAGCTTACAAGATTCCTGACTGAAGGGGGCTGCCTTAGAATAACAGCCATATTAAGATCATCTCTAGGGTAACTAATTTCTTCTGTTGGGCAATACAACATTAACTGCTTTTCCATCCTTTTTTACTATTTTTTTTTAATTAGAACAAAAGGAACATAGCAAAGCAATAATAGAGTGACTGTGAAAAAGACTAGTGAAGACAAAAAAGCAATTATCTCCAACTTTACACATTCATTTTCTTGCTATTATTTGGTGGTATTTCCCTCAATTCCTCTATAATATATAATAGAGTATAAAATAACTAAGAATATGTGTGTGTGTGTGTGTGTCCATCCTAGATTTGTACTACAGGTTCATTGAACTTATTTCCAGTAGGGAATTCAAATGTGAAGCTAAACAGTCCAGTTTATGTTCCAGAGTTTTGTGATGTTTAATGCATTGGCTTGTGTATTCTGGCCTCTCTGGAATTCCAAATTGCATTTAGTTTGTGCTAGTCAGTGACTCAGGCAGACTCCGTGGCAGGATGGTGGAACAGACTGAGTTTGAGAAGATCCCAGACCTCATGCTCACAGTCAGTAGAAATAACATCACTGTAACATGGCTGGGCTCCTTGTAGGCACAGACTCTTTTCCCTAGAGGAAAAACTACAATCTTTATTTTTCCCAGGAGGGATTAGAGGCAGGTGGTCCTAGAAGATTTTAGCAAGACTTTAAAAATCAAAATTATGTCTGCTCTAGGGAAGCATTTATAAAATGCTGTACTCCCAGACCTGAATAATAATCATTGCTGTATATAGGCTCTTCTGTCTGTAGATTACTCAGTGTCTAAGGCAGGTCATTTAGCCAAAGTATGGGCCCAATAGACCAGAGACTGGTTCTCATCAATCCCAACGTGACCCTACACTCTTCAGGCAGTTGTGGAGTCAGTATGACCTTTGAGTGAGAACTTCTATTGTCTCTACCCTTTCCTTCAGCTCCAAAGTCTGAGCCTCTCTTGGAAAAATTGTCTGAGGCAAAAAACACACATTCCAGTTACCTGCTGCTCTCAAGCTGTCCTTGGAACACCCTTCCTTTCTCATACAACTTCGGTCTACTTTCCCTCTCCCCCAAAGGTGACCCACTGCAGCTAAGATAAATCCCATGCCCCAGGCCTTATCTCCTACATCCCCTGGCTCAATTATTGGCTCTCAAGGTTAATGGGGACCATGGCCAATAGGGTGCATGTGGGCAGAGCGCTTCTCAGCTAAGCGTAACACTGGACTTGTGCCTTGATGCAGATTTCCTTAGACAATGGAGGGAATCACTAAGGAAGCCCAGTGTTTGAAGGAACACAAGTCTAGGGAGACAGGAGCCCAGGTTCTTAGGCCATTATGAAATCCCTCTGGACATATGGGTTCACTTCTCTACATTTTAGTTTTAAAATATTATGAAGTGTCATATCCCTCTTGAGTCTAAATGCTGATGCAAATCTGGGCAGTATATTAGTATCTCAGGGCTTCCAAAAGAAAATATGACACTGGGCATCTGGGTGGCTCAGTTGGTTAAGCGACTGCCTTTGGCTCAGGTCATGATCCCCATTTTCCTCTTTACCCAGCCCCTAGTGACCACCATTCTACCCTGCATTACTATAATTTCAGGATTTTTAGAATCTACATATAAGTGCGATCATACAATCTTTGTCTTTCTCTGACTTCTTTCACTTTGCATGATGTCCTCGAGTTTTATCCATGTAGTCACAATAGCAGGCATTTCTTCTTTTTTACGGCTAAATAACACCACTATAAATATATATGAGTGAGTGTATGTATATGTGGCTGCATGGGCTCGTGCACACACACGGGTGTGTATATATCATATTTCCTTAATCAATTTATGCATCAATAGTCACTTAGGTTATTTCCATATCTTTACTACTGTGGATAACACTGCAATAAACATGAGGATACAAACAGCAGATCTTAAAGTTCTTATCACAGGAAAAAGGTAACTATGTGAAGATGGATGGATGTATTAATAACCTTATTGTGGCAACCATTTTTCTCTGCATATTATTATTAAATAAGTATGATATATACCTTAAAATTAATAGTTTGTGTCAATTATATGTCAATTATATTTCAATAAAGCTGGGCAAAATTAGTTGATCATAAAAATAAGATGTCATCCTTTATAATATACTATACTGTAATTATTACAATGTTTTAGAGAAAAAAAATTTCTCCATATAAAATGTATATCTCAATTTTGGTGGCATAATTAAATCTAGAAACCTAAAGTATGAAAAGAATGGATCTAAGGATCAAGGAAACAGAACATCTTTTAGCTTCATTCTCCAATTTCCAATTCTTTGCAAACCATGCTGAAAGTTTAGATGAAACTGAAAGACTTTTCACAGTCTACCTTACTAAAATACCAAATGGAGTTCTATGTACTTAAGTTTGGAGGATTATTAGGATGAGATGAGGGTGTCTTATTTTTTGTTTTGTTTTAAATCAAAAGTCAACTGGATAAAATAATGTTAAAATATTATACTGCCTCCAAAGAAACAGAATACAATTATATCACTGAAGTGATTTAGAATGCCTGATACTGGACTTTTTGTTAACAAATTTTTAAAAAGCAGATATTTGAAATCAAGAGTGTTTTAAAGTTACAGAAATTTTTGGCTGCCTTGTTATCCATCAGCCAAGGGCATGAATAATCACTAAAAGCTATTTGTTAACTAAAATTAAATCTATCAACAAGAAGAATACACAATAAAAGTTCAACAGAGGATGGAAGGAGGAAGGAAGGAAGGAAAGAAGGAAGGAAGGAAGGAAGGAAGGAAGGAAGGAAGGAAGGAAGGAAGGGAGGAAAGGGAGGGAAGGGACGGAAGGGAGGGAGGAAGGAAGGAAAATCAATGCTATTCTGTTCTCCATGGAAAGGTCCTGCCTTAAACTGAACCTAATATACAGAAAGTAGAACTAAGAGATGGGGAAACAGAGGACTCTAAGTAGAAAGAGAAAAGAATGGAAGACTATAGAAACAGAAGTCTATAAAGAGAAAGAAAAAATGAGAGGCATTGAGACTGTTCACCTTTTGATATTTTTGGCTGTAGCCCTACCTTCCTTTTTATTTGTACCCATATAAGCTACTAAATTTCCCTCTTTTGGCTTAAGCCAGTTTGAATTGGGCTTCTGTGACTTACAATGAAAAGTTATAAAATAATATGAGGCCCACTTGACCTGGTTGGGTTCTACAACTTTGGAAGCAAATGAAGGCAGCACTCACACAGCTAAGTTGTGTGAGTATCTACAGCTATGGCCACAGTGGCTCTGGGAGCCTGAGTCCAATCTTCTGTGATTTTCTAGACAACAATCTAAATGGACCGGCACAGGTTGAACATTGGAGGGCTGGTTCCAATAACATGTAAGTCACCTTGGGGAGTCTCATGCAAATACAGGAGACTTACAAAGTCTAATTATACACATGTGGACCATAAGACAACAACCCATGGCGTTAGTATTAAAGGAAAATTATTTCGGGGGCACCTGGGTGGCTCAGTTGGTTAAGTAACTGCCTTCGGCTCTGGTCATGATCCCAGAGTCCCCGGATCAAGCCCCGCATCAGGCTCCTTGCCAGGCGGGAGGCCTGGTTCTCCCTCTCTCACTCCCCGTGCTTGTGTTCCCTCTCTGGCTGTGTTTCTCTCTGTCAAATAAATAAAATCTTAATAAAATAAAATAATTTGTAAACTGAAACAGCTTGGGGGACATTCTGGCTACAAGTCTAAATAAAAGGTAGCATGGGTCTCTTCACTGCACCCCTACAGGTTCCACTGAGATCCAGTTTTCTATTATTTGATAGAAGAATTAAAATTAGCTTCTTCCTCTTCAACCTACACCCAACACACATCCTCTTCTGTCTTAGAATAAAAAGTCAGAATAAAGAGAAAAGCTCAGAGCATGGGTGTGTGAACTTGGACATGCCCATGTGTGCATGTGAGCAACCTGGGAATTACTAAACCGTGGGTTTCCAAATAGACACAGATTAAGCTGAGAACACCAGCTTTGTAGCACCAAGCCCTTGGCCATGTACTCTTTCTTTACATGTGACAGCTAGGGTTAATGCTTAGCAAACACAACCTTATTTCTGGAATGTCCTTGGAACTCATTTCTCTTTCTCTTAGAAAAAGGACTATTTCTTTTGAGCACTGCTACTTAAGGGAATATAGTATCAATACAAACCGAAGGGCAAATGAAAGAGAAGTCAGGGTATCACCAAAAGTGAACTATTGAATACAAAGATGTGTATATAACAGCAAACGAAAGGAAATAAGATTACAGAGGCCAGCAAAATTAAGCATGCATATAAAGTTTGAAGACTCTACTTGAAGCCCAAGGACATCAAAAAGTAAACAACACACATAAATGCCCCTGGTGAAAATCTGAAATAGAACATCAAATTCAGCATGTGAATATCTGAAAATAAACAGATAGGCAAAACAGATGTTTCCTGATGTGATTACAGAAATCACGTCTAATCCCCTCAGTATAACCATCACGCATATAAAACGCTGTTGGACCATATTTGAGTAATAGTCATGTCACCAGCTATGAGCCTAACCCGAAGGTCAATCAAGGTCAGATTCTTGCTCCATGGACATGTCCCCAGCAACCTCCTTAATAACCGAATGCTTTCAGGCTTGAACTGGTTATCTACATTTTACAAACAAATATTGTCTTAAGCAGGCTTAATCGTCTACTTAGCTACCAGAATAATTGTGTGTACATTGGAAGTAAATGAAGCAGACACAAACAAGACACTCACCTTTTCTCGCCTGAGGATCGCGGCAGTTTTCATGGATGCACAGGCCCCAGGCTGACCAGGAAGATACTATACAGTCTGTAGAGCAAGGGATATTGCAGAGCTGAGAGGCTGAAGGGGCAGGTCCCAAACATGATGTCTTTTTCACAGGTCTAGAAACTAAAGGACAGAAAAAATAAAATAAAATAAAATAATGGTCTATGTCACATTCTCTGGCTATCCCTAGAATTAGTAATGTCTTTATTTATGTGCCTACCGTGCCCACATGAGCTTCCTGATTAAAGAGTATATACAAACAAAACATAAACACTCTCTAATACTTGTTGCTTATCTCTAGACTATTAGCATTTTGGGTGAGAAAAGGTTAAAAAAAAAAAAAAGACAGCAACAAAGGGCATGCACTTGACTTTTCTGCTTGAGTATTCCCTGGGAATTCAAGAGAGAACTGGAAATATAGATACAAATGATCTAGAGTTATGATTTTTAAAAAAAATTTAAATGGCTTTGTGAAGTTTCAAGATGAGTCTATCTCGACTATATAAATGACTGGGCTGCTGCGAAAAAATCCGAATGGAACCCCTGAGGTGGGGTGTTTAGCATAACCAATCTACTCCTGTTACTCCCCTGAGGGGTGGAGCTCTCAAAGACACAGAAGAAAAATGGTTCTTAGAAAAGAAGAAATATTGGGATCCGCAGAATTAGCCCTGTGAAGTCAGTTTCATTAGTGAGGCTTTCCAGAAGCACAAGGAATGTCTGAGAAGCCCCAGGGAGATGCCAGCCTCGGCGCCTTCCAGTCTTTTCTGGTGCACCTGCACCCAGAGGGCACCCAGAACTGGGCCATTTCAGGAGGCAGTGACCATCTGGCCACGAGTGGCACTCACTAAGCACCTTCTCCAGGAAGGTCTACTCTGGGCACCACGAAAATACACTGATGAAGGAGAAGATGAGATCCTGATTCTCACGAAGATTATAACAGGATAGGAGTTAAGACAGAAATGACACAATACAAAAAGAGGCAAGAGCATAACCATGTTTGTGCCAAGTGAACCCACACTAAAGCAATTTTGGAACAATTCAGAGCTTGTGAGCAAATGGTTTATGTTCAGATGGTTTTATCTTATGAACCAGCCTGTACTATTCCCTAAACATTTCCCATATGCCATGTCCACACCATTGAACAGATCAGAAGTGCTTCAAAGACAAAGACAAGTGTGACAGGAGTGGTGGTGAATTACACCATCTACTTTTCTTCTTCACTCTTTACATGGATGTCAGTTAAATCTGGTAAAGATGGCAATCAATTGCAGCTCTGACCAGCAGAACTTTGAACACAAATGAAAACAAAAGCAAATTAAAAAAAATACATTTTTAAGAAGTTGTAATGAACAGTGGGGCAGCTTGAGGTGCTTATGAGGGTGAATGGGAAAAACAAAAGGTCGTGAAGAATAATGTTTTGTTTGCAACTAATTCTTGTATATTTTACTAGAAGGATTTGACATGACTTAAAATAAAAGACAGGGGGCAAAGCAAGATGGTCAGTGTAAATGTCAAAGATCACCAGCCATGTGGAGGAGGCAGGGACAAGGAGAGAGAACAGATAGTGGGGGTACTTGAGGGGTTACTGGGGAGGCTGAGGAGAGGTGGTGATCAAACAGTGATTGTATTGGCTAGAATGACAGTGAGATGGGGGTTTGGAGTGACCAGGACTGGGATGTACACATGACACTGGTGCACTGTGGGTAAAGAAGAACCTGTGATATATTTCAGTAACATGAAAACAAGAGAAGAAGGCCACCCACCCCCACCCCAACCACCACCACCTGTGAGTTGGGGAGGGGTCTGTGATTCCTCCCTCAGGAGTGAGCAAGAGAAGACACACAAGACCACTATTCATGGAATACATTACGCTTTTCTTCTAAAACCATTAGTGCCCACTTTAAATCAGACCCTCTTGGAGGGTGTCTGCTTTCAAGGAGCTCTCGATCAAGAAGGGTACGTCAAGTAGCACATTAACAAAATTAATGGAAAGCGATGCTTCAGAGCATCACAGAATTGAAAGCTGTATAGCCAGAGGTCTTAAGACAGAAAAGACTTTGGGTTTGGCCCCATGCTTATTACCACATGTTCTCACAAGCTCAAATGTTAGTTTCCCCCCCCAAAAATTAAGTAGTGATAGAAAAGGAAGTAGAGCTTATAAACTAATTAATCAACTTATTTAATAAGCATTTTTAGTGCATGCAGGACACTGGTTATAAATCAGTCCCCTTAACCTCCATAACTTTGAGATCTCTGTTATTACCATCTCAAGTTAAAAATGGGCGCTCTGCAACACCGAAATTGTTACTCACTCGCTCACATTCTCAATTAGTCAGGAGCAGAGCGGAGATCGGGATCCAGGCAGCCTGGCTCCACATGCTTTTAATCACCGTATATTACGTGGTCTCATTATAGGTCACTGAAGCCATACTGCTGAGCACCTACCACGTGTCAGCACTGCGCTAGGTGCTGAAGCCAGAGCAGTGAATACGACAGACAAGGTCGGCTGAACCCATATTTCCGTGTGAGTGGATACTAAGCATACATGAATTCATGAGTGAGCCCCAGCGAGACTGGAAAGCAGTTACTGCTGCTTCTCTTTCCTTTGTCATGGCTGTTTCACTGCAACACAAGACAGATCTTGGGTATCTGATGATCGGTGCTGAGAAGATTCCCCAAACTTCTGAGCTCCAAGAGCCAGCAGACGCTTGCTGCTACAACTTCTGAACCTGACATTGAGCCCTGCGATTGAAACTGATCAGTCTACGGGTGCAGCACCTGGACCCAGAGTAGGCCCTCACTGATCTCATTAGAAGCTCCTGTATGCCTGTCTTCAGATCGGCAGTGCAGTTGGAAAAACACCGAGAACATGTCCTTTGTTAAGGACGATGTTTTTACACACCATTACGTGTATCTGGCTTATTTTTGAAGAGCTATAAGAATGATTGGGAGGTGGGGGGTTAAGTCCCCCAAGGTCCCCTTTGATAAATACTAAACTGTCAATCAGTTAACTGTTAGATATTAGGGATAATTGTACTTCTAAGATTTGGAAGTCAGGAGGGACATGGTGTGCTAGAGAGGAGCTGGGGGGAGTGGGGTTCCCTGGAAACTACTAAGTGACATAATTTAGGAAGCCCTAGGGGGGAGTGAGGCCATTTGTCAGAGCACTCACGCCTCTTTAGCACCTAGTGCTTTGACAGACAGTAGATCTTAATCCATAGAGATAAATTCTTCCAGTCCCAGGCGACATGTCTGAGACGCTTCATTTAGGCATTGGATCAATGTGCTTGGGTCAACCTATCTCCATCTCAGACCCTCTGGGCTACATTTGTTCTAGAAATAAATCATAAGTAAGACACAAAGCACTTACCAGCATCAGACCACTTAGGTAGTTTTCTCCCCAAGAACAGCCAACAGAGAACACCTCTATGCCTATTGATTATTTAGAGATAGAAGGGAGCTTTGGAGCTAATTTAGTTTAATTCATCAATTTTACTGAAAAACTGAGCTCCAAAGACATTGGGTAGTTTCTCCAAATTCACTCAGCAAGTCCAGGGCAGAGCAACACCTGAACCTTGTCCCAGGTGCTGACTGACCTCTACCTGTTCCTGTTGGTTTTCCTCCCATGCAATGAAGCCATCAGACAGGACACATGAGGTTGTTTGTACCAAGGATATTTTGTTGATGAATCAGAGTGACCACAATGAAGGCAGTCAGTGACATAACAGACCCAAGACCTCTATGAAGGCTACAAGCTTACAATAATCTCTTACATAAAACCCAAATCTTTTCCCTATACTTCATCACTTTTAAACTCCTCCAGGGGCACCTGGGTGGCTCAGTCATTAGGCGTCTGCTGTCACTGCGGTCATGGCCCCAGGGTCCTGGGATCCATCCCTGCAAGGGCTCCCTGCTCAGCAGGAAGCCTGCTTCTCCCTCTCCCACTCCCTCTGCTTGTGTTTCCTCTCTTGCTGTGTGTGTGTCTCTCTCTGTCAAATAAATGAGTGAACTCTGTAAAAAAACAAAAACAAAAACAAAAACAAAACAAAACTCTTCCAAATACTCATCAAGACCTCCCCCACCAAGCAGGACATAGTAGACTGAACTTTACTTCAAATGACTATATAGTTCTTTGATTTGTGGCAATCCACATTGTAATATAATTATCTTGGGAGGTAGGTAGGATGTCGGGGCGACATGGACCACCTGAATTCGGATGGTTTGTGCAGTTTACTTGGCCAAACTCGTCATGATGTTTGTAGAAAGAACTGCTGCCTTTCTACTCATCTAAACCCTTTCTCTGGATTTACTGACTAAAACAAATTTATTTCTATTTACCAACTCTGTCATCTCTGATGCAATCTATCCCTGTTCTAATGAGTGCAGGTCTGTGCTTGTCTCTCTTGTACTAGATGTTTAAAAAAAAAATGATTTATTTATTTGGGGGGGAGGGGAAGGGGAAGAGAAAGAGGGAGAGAAGCATATTCCCCATAGACCATCGAACCCCATGTGGGGCTTGATCTTATGACCCCCAAGATCATAACCTAAGCTGAAACCAAGAGACAGATGCCTAACCAACCAGGCCCCCCAGGAGCCCCCCAGATGCCTTTTAGACCAGGTCACCTTGATGTCTTCTGCCATTCCTGTGCTGACCAACTGCCTGACTAGATGAGAAACTATCCAAGGTCCTATTGTCTATTTAGGTTTTGCAGGCAGCAGAGTCAGTCCCCATAGAGACTTCTCATGGCCCCAAAGTGTTAAAGAGCTAAAATAACTTTCAACTCAGAAACTGAGATTGCTAGCCACATAGTGGTAGCTTTCCAAGTGCTAGAGAATATATTACAATATTATAAGTGATTGTACATATGCAATCATCATTAATACTTTCGATATTCTGGAGCCTAACCTGGTATTTTTCATTTTTCAATAAGAAATTATTACAATGACCTGCCTTACAAGAAATGTGAAAGTCAGCTACTAATGATTGCAAAGTTGTCTTAAGTAATGAATTACTCCACGAACAAAATGCTAATTAACAAAAGGAAAAATATGCTGGGTAGGTGATATGTTTAATGTTAAAAAATAAACACACACAGAACTGTTCTTATTCTAGAAATGTACAATTTTTGAAGATTTTCATGACAAAGATTTTAATGACAAAGTGATTTCAGATGAGCATAAAAATTCAATCAAAATGATTTGTAATTAAGAAGAAAAATGCCTGTTGTGACATTAGCATGTGACTGCCATTGTAAAGAAAAACGGGGGCCTTCACATTTTACTTCTTGAGACTAAATCAAGCTCTAATTGAAACTAATTTGAAATAACACAGAAATAAGTTGGCAAAGGTTCAATATTACCCTCCCCCACTGATGACCATTTTGTAAGATCTGTTTCAATGCCTCTTAATGCCTCAAGAAGAAATTAAGCTGAAATTGCATATTAATAATATTTAATCATAATTAATAACCTGTTACTCTTTCTGTAATTAAAAAGGTGAGTTATATTTGCTCAAAGTAAAAAGAGCTGTCACAGGAGCCAATGATATTTTCCTGTCTTTTAATAAATCAATTATTGGATGAAAAATCAAGTCAGTCTGAAAATTCAGAAAGTGGTTGAGATAATTCTGCCATGACATAATGGAGCTCACCTTTCCCTCTGTAGACAAAGAAGGGTCTTGAAGACAGTCAAGAAATTAGTCACAAGATATTGATTTTTTTCCCCACTATTTTAAAGGAGGTAGAGATAAAAAAAAAAAAAAAAAAGTAAAGGTGATCACTACTTCCTGGGGACTTAGTACCTTTGTGATACCAAAGTCCTCCTGCAAACAATACATTCCATCTTCAGTTGATTTTACATAAGATATTGGATTTCTAGAATGACATCAACCTTCATAAAGAAGTTAGACCAAAAAAATGTTATATTCATTTCAACTTTCCAAATCAAATGCAGGCACTGTAAACCCCAAAGGGAATTCTCACTCAAAGCTTAGAACCCCACCATTCCATGGGCTCTCCAAGAACCACCATAACAGAAACAGCAATTGCCAAGATTTAATTCAAAACCAATGAAAGAGCCTACTTATGTAAAAATGTTGCTTTCTAAATGATTTTTGAGAAACAATATTGCCTCTGACATATTCAGTTAGGGAGTATACTGACTTGGCAGAAATTCAATCCACCTTACTGCTAAAATAAATAGGCCTCTTCTACAGACTGAAGGAGTCAAATGGTTGAAGGGGAAAGATAAATAATATTACACTTTTAACCAGAAAGCTATTTTCCTTCAAGAAGCTTCATGTATTATTTCAATTGCCTTTTGCCACCGGGATTTGCAAAATAATGGATCATTCTTCTAACTTAGTGGATAGAATAAAAGCAATCTGTCTTCTAGCACTTATAGGCAGCTTAAAGAATTAAATCGCATCTCATCCTATTATACTTAATAAAGCTTAATTTTAGCCATATTGTGACTCTCTTGGCAAAGTTCCATGCAATACAACTTGGCAGGAAGATGCATGTGTATGTACTAAGAATTTAATACTTAAAAATAATTCCTGCAATTAGAAATAATTATAAGAAATGTAACCACATATCAAAGAGTTTTCTAAATTTCATTCATTTCATAAAGCCAATCGGAAAATGCCTAGTGATTTTCTTTTTTTTTTTTTTAAAGATTTTATTTATTTATTTGACAGAGAGAAACAGAGCTAGAGAGGGAACGCAAGCAGAGGGACTGAGAGAGGGAGAAGCAGGCTTCCTGTGGAGTAGGAATCCCGATGTGGGACTCGACCCAGGGTCTCCAGGGTCATGACCTGAGCCGAAAGCAGTCGCTTAACCAACTGAGCCACCCAGGCACCCGCCTAGTGATTTTCTTAATTCTACAAAGTAACAACACTCTAGGTAAAGATGGAAAAGAATATTCCAAATACAAATAAAGGCAAAATAAATGAGTCCCTGTACAATTCTGGAAAGAAATCAGAATGAATATTCAACAATTACACAATATAGCGTCCTTTGGGCCAATATTCCTATATTTCTATTATCCCATAGTCTCACCTCTGTTCTCTTCTTCAGAAAGAATTTCTTTCTGATTGTTTCTCAGCCTTTTAGCTCAGAGCTAAAAGTAGGATACAGAGAGGGTGGAAGGAACAAAAGCTGACCCAAATGGCATCTTTCACAGTGTACAGTTAAAAATATCATTACTGATGAGAAAGAAAAGAAAGGAGATCAATGCAAGATGGGGAAGTGGTCAGACAAGGGGAAAAAGTGAAAAGGCAGAGAAGCAGGTAAGAGGAAGAGTTACCTCCCAAGACGTCAGTAGCATAACTAAGCAAAAGTACACCTTTTTTAAGGGTTTTAGCATGGGGGTACTCTTTCTACTCACAGTACTTTGCAACCTATAGTTCATGTCCCCATAGAAATAATGACAAGAGCTGAATGAAAGCAAGTTTTCCTAGGAAAGGCCACAAGTGGCTCTTCTATTGATTAATATTAGTAATAATAGCTAATACATACTAGCAACCCACTTGGTTCTAGGCACTGTAAGGACATATACGCAATTTCCCATTCATCACGATCACTTGGAAGTGTCATCATGTTCACTCTGTAGATGAAATAACTGAGGATAAATTATTTGTCCCAAATGACAAAGCTAATATGTGACAAACACAGGTCCAGGGTTCTTCAATGACCCTAATCTCTAATATGAAACTCTACTATGACTTTGTTTTTGCAGTAAAAACTACGATAGAAAAAAACCCTGCTGGGGCAGCTGGGTGGCTCAGTTGGTTAAGTATCTGCTTTCGGCTCAGGTCATGATCTCCAGGTCCTGGGATCGAGCCCCATGTCAGGCTCTCTGCTCAGTGGGGAGTCTACCTCTCCCTCTCCCTCTGCCCCTCCACCCCTCATGATCTCTCCTGCTCTCTCTCTCAAATGAATAAAATATTTTAAAAAAGAAAAGAAAAAACTTGGCTGTAATAGTAATAACTGATCAGTAAAATAAATAGGTGAACATTCTGTCCACTTCCAAAACTGTGCAAAGTGATATAAAAATAGAAAAAAAAAGTACTTTAAATATATCAGTGGTAAAGGTCAGACCCCAAGAAAGGCAACTGTTGTTAAAGAAAGATGTGATTTTTTATGTGATTCTGAAAGGTAATGTTTGAGGGAGGGGACAGATGAAATTAGGTTATAATGACAATTTTCATCCTAGAACTTAGGTTAGGGCCATTCCTAAGGAATTACAGTGAGTTCACAATCAGCAAACCCCTGGCCCCTTAAGATTTCTTGAAGAGCAAAAGATAACCAAAGAAACCCTCAAGGCAGTTTTGAAACCAGGGAAAGGTGACAAGTGCAAGTGAATGCCCAGCTCACCTTCCACTGAGTACCCCTAGTATCCCAAACACAGTCCTCTCTCTCATCAACCATATCCAACCCACCAAAGGAGCAAGGGCAGAGGTGACAGCAAGCCATCCCTAAGTTCCCTGGGCAAAACTGAAAGGAAGAGGATGTTTTTCAAAAGAGAAGAAAAGAAACAAAACAAAAAAGAAAAAACAAACAAACAAAAAACCATGGTTGAGATAAGGGTCTCAGAGGAGAGGGAAAGGAGCAAGAAGATCTGGTAAGAAGGGTAAGAGGGAGACAACAGAAAGCAGAGCTGGGTCTCCCAGACTTCGGTTCTGGTTACGAGATCCCCCATTATTCCATCAGAAGCCAGCAAGGCAGACCTTCATCTGTGTTGATTTAGAAGGTGGCATTTCAACCTGGGAATGGCTGAATGGAAACTTTTAATAATGGTAACAAGAAGGGGAAATCCATATTCCCTAGGCAATACAAATCTCTAAAAACAACATCACAAACTACAAAACTTAAAGCTCTAAGAGTCAAAAAAAGAAAAAAAAAAAAAAAAGCCGGGGTGGGGGGATATGTGTTACTTTAGAGAGCGAAAGATACTGTCTCTAAAATAAATATGCACACCATCCTGTTTTTAAAGGAAGGGATACTGAAGGCCTCACTGTTTCTTATATCCTTGTTAGCTTATGCTACTTTAAATGTGCAAATCATTTTAGACTGAACAAGTTAATTCAACTTCAAAGGAAGGCTCCTGGGATTCACCAGGTCCCTAAGTGGTGATAGGAAGAAGCATTGCATAATAATTTTTTTATATGCAGAATAGCTCATTCTTTTGGATAAGAAACTGCTTTATCCATTTTTGAAGTGAAACAAAAACAACAAACCAAAACCTCTACTGCAAAGCTGGATGAAAGCTCCTTCCTCCCAGGACTATTCAGACATTACAATCCTACACTGCATAGCTCTCTCTTCACTGTGTCAAGGCCAACGTTATAAATTAGTAGCTTTCAACCTGCCTAACCACTGGGGTTTCATATAGTCCCAATTCAGAAGCACTGGGTCAGAATTGGGAAGAGGTAGGCAGCAGAGAGTAAAGATTTACATTTTTTTTTTAATCTTTCTAATTGCCAGGTTGGAGAGTCTAAGTAATTTATGAACTATCATCTTGAAAAACCAATTGACAAAATACAAATACAAATTATTTTTTAAAAAAATACAATAAGCAGATAATCTATTACTTATGTGAAATTGGGTAAATTTCTTGGCCATTGAGCTTCTGTAAAATGAAAGGACTATCCAGTATTTCTCACCTTTGTTACATTCTATCCTCCCTAAGGAGCCTTTGCAAACATCTTTTCCCTAACGGCCCTTCCCTCCCCTATGGTATTTTCACACCACAATTATACTGCATATATGTGTATGCTTTATATATAAAAAGTGTAAGATTTTTTTCACCCCATAAACCAATTTTTGTCCCCTTAGAGGGTGATATCATCCTCCACTGGGGATGAATAGAGTTAACGCATACTGAACTTGAACTGTGTGCTGAGGAACTTCCAAGTATATTCTGATTTAATGAGCAATAGTTTCTGTGAGGTAAGTACTACTAATATCTGCAGTACCAGTGAGACAACTGAAGTTTTAAAAGTCTGACCGAGCTTCAGTAATAAGGAAATGCAGAGGCAAGACTTGAACCTAGCCTCTGATTCTGGTTTATCCTCTTTATTATTTATGCTGGGCTTTTTTAGCCATAGGCTCCAAAATCAATGGACTCATCACACATTTCCATGGCTCCTGGCTAGAATCTATCTTTTTAAGTTGACTACAGTGCTTCTGAATACCTGTGTTTTTCTTGAAGTTGCAATCTATAAGCTGATATATGCATTGCAAAGAGCAAGAGACAATTCCCTTAACCAATAAGGTATGCTACCTTCTGATATATTCACAAAACAGACAACTTAAAACAGCTAACGTGCTATATAATTTTATGATTTTTTTTGTTTAAATATAAACCATATTATTAAAAAATTGTTTTAAGAGGTTGAATACTATTTTTTTACATTTATATGTATCATCAGAGCAAAATAGGCTATAAGATCAAAAGGATGATGATTTATATTTTAAAGCATTATAATTGTCTTCTATGAAGTCTTAATTTGAGAGAGAAAGCACTGAAATTATAATTATTTAATTTAAAAATGCACTTAGTTGATTCTATATTAAAAGCAGCATGGATGTTTTTAAAAGTTACTAAATGCAAATAATTCTTTAAGTGTTATTACCTATTTTTAAAAGACTAGCTGAGTTGAATTGATCAAAATAAAAGAGATTTTTATAACTAAAAGAATGCAACAATCATCTTATTTTTTCTAACATTTATGTTTTCTTAATTCAGGTGCTCAAATACTGTTTTGTTCAACCTAATGAAGCTCAAAGGGAAGCCATATTCATTATGACTAATATTATGACTAATATTATTTTGGAGATGGGGCACCCTGAAAGAACAGTAGTGGTTGTTCAGAAAATTTTCAGACCTTTGGTAGCTCAAAATCCTTAATGTAGTGAACTCAGCACAAAAGTTAGGGAGCCTTCAGGGGCTCTCTATGGGAGACTACACAGAATCATGAAGGCTCTCACCTGATGACCAGCACTACCTATCCAGAACCATCTTGCTTCAACTCTGACTCGAAACACTTACTCCCAATACTACCATTTCTGCTCTCTGACAGATTACCTTCCCTGAGAACAAAGACAAGACATCTTGTAGGCTACCAGCAATAGCCAATTTTGTTCTCTCTACTTAACAATGATTGGCAATTAATTCTTCAAGACATGTTTCATCTAGAGTTATTTTCTTCTTTTATATTTGTAATGATCAAAACATATATACCTACATTTTTAAAGAGGAGAAATCTCTCATTTTATTCCTTGAATTGATACTCATGGTTTGACAAAGTTTTGTATCAAAGGGTAACTAGCCAAATCCAAAAGAAAATGGTAGCCTACTCAGAATATCCCTTCCTTTCAGTAATATGCTCCCTTGTGGAATCTCAGAATGAAAGAGATTCATAATGCTATCTTATACAATACCTGTTTATACAGATGAGAAAATCAAGGCTTAAAGCAGTTATATGACTTGTCCAAGACCAACAGGTAGTGTTAAGTATCAACCTATCATCTCCTGTCCTAATATTTGGTTGACTCATTTATGCTGCCTCTAGTTTAAAAATTTTTTAAATAAAAGTAAAAAATCCTTAATTAACCTTATCATATCCCATTCACATGTACACTTTATATTCATTAAGGCATATTTTATTCTTTTTATTTTTATTTTTAGATTTTATTTATTTTTATTTTAGAGAGAGAGGGAGAAAGAGCATGAGCCAGGGGAAGGGCAGAGAAGCAGACTCCCCGCTGAGCAGGGAACCCGACAGGAGACTTGATCCTGGGACTCCGGGGATCATGACCTGAGCTGAAGGCAGACTCTCTGAGCCACCGGGCACACCAGGCATATTTTGTTCTGCATATGACATTCTTCTGTTGGAATGGGTATTTCTTCTTCTTCTCAATTAGATTGCAAAAACCCAGTTATTAGAGATGGATCACTTATTTCTACCCGAGAATCTTTTTTTTTCCCCTCAATAAGCAGTTTGAAGAAATATTCTACCTATGATGAAAGGCTGTGTAAATATTACATAATAATACATGAATTGAGTTAAATTCCTAGGGTAACACAGATTCCACAAGAACATCTGCTGTCGTGCTTACCTGCAACTCCAACCCATTGCTGACAGCCAGGTAGTCGGCATCCAAGAAATACTGAATAAATACGTCAACAAGTTAATGTGGTTATGTGAGTTTCGATTCTAACCCAGATGTTAAATAAAAAAAGAAGTTTGGTAGCAAATATTTGGTGAACATCTGACAGGGTATAAGGATACTTGATATATATGGAGTTCTACATAGGGTTGTACAGGTTGAACCCATAAAAGGTCACCTTCCCGAAGGGCAGGTAGGGGCTGAAATCCAGCCGGTGCTTCTCTTACAAATTACACCATCAGATTTACGCCCAGAGGGGTATTTTTTTCCAATACTTCCACCCAGAGGGGGAGATTTTTTGTAATTCACAAAACAATGCAGTTTGTGCTGCCTACAATTCATATACAATCTTTTTTTTTTTTTTTATGAGAGAGAGAGATGGGGTGGGAGTAGCAGAGGGAGAGGGAGAATCTTAAACCCAGAGATGTGTTGTTTTGTTTTTTTGTTTTAAACCTGAGAGAGATATATATTTTAAAAAGAAAAAAAAATTCAGGTGACTAATCAAGAAATACCCCCACCAGTGAAAACACAATAGAAGGAAAAACTAATCAATAATAGATTCTTAGGGTCTGAGACTAGCCACTGTAGTTTACTAGAAATGACACTGAGACACAGAGTGACAAGTGGCCAGTGGAGCTCAGAGTGAGGTTAATAAAGGTATTCATTGAAGGTCAGAATGTTAAATTTATTTGTTAATGATTCCAAAGTCCAAAAATTTGAATAGAAGCAGTGTGGAAGTGTGCACAATAGGCCACTTTCCTTTTGTAACCTCTCAGCAATATGCAGTACAATTTAAAAAGACTAGACTACATTCTTCACAAAAAGAAATATTCTGGAAGCAGAAAGTACCTACTTAACACAAATCACTGTCAAATAAGACACATGCCAACTGAGCTGAAATTGCAATAAAGTGGCGAACTGCTAAATCCCCCTTCCCACCCCACTGCCTGTTTCTTCAAGGCAAAGCAACTATTATTAATACCCAACCCTTTTTCTGAGCGCTGCTACAAAGCCCCAGAGAAGAGAGCATAATCCTGTATCTTGGTGAGTCTACCGTTTGATCAGCTGAATTAGATTTTCACTAATGAAAACTAGGGATTATTATCAAATAGGTATGAATTAGGCATGCCTGTGCCTACACTCAATTGTACATGACAAAGGTAGTCCTAGGGAAAAAAAGATCAGAGAGTTAGTAATTATGAAGTTGTTCTGTAGGACCTTCTTTTTCTTTCTTTTCCTTCTTTCCCTCCTTCTTTCTTTCTTCTATCACCTTTCTTTCTTCCCTCCCTCCCTCCCTTCTTTTCTTTTCTTTTTCCTTCCTTCCTTCCTTCCTTCCTTCCTTCCTTCCTTCCTTCCTTCCTTCCTTCCTTCCTTCCTTCCTTCTTTCCTTTTCTTTTCCTTTCTTTCCTTTTCTTTCCTGTGTATAGTTGACACACAATGTTACATTAGCTTTAGGTGTGCAACATAGTGATTCAACAACTCTATATGCTATACTATCTCCACAAACACAGTATCAGGTGGTGTCTCATTTTTTTAAATCCCAGGCATGCAGCACCCTCTTGCTGTCTTTTGGCCAATATATGTGGACAGGGTGGGAGTGGGGAGGGGGACACAGACCTGGGTTTCTCAATGCCCTGAAGTTACTATTATTTTTACTCTATATTAAATTTCTATTCTTACCATGTAACTAGTCTCATTTTGTATTTATAAGCTGCCATTTGAGGATATCAAAGGGAATAAATTCTCATAAATGAAATTGCATCAACATGGTGTATACCTGAAACTAAGATAACACTGGTTAACTAACTGGAATTAAAATGAAAACTTAAAAAAAATGAAATTGCTCTTTTAAATAAATATGTAAGGGTGTCAGGGTGGCTCAGCTGTTACGCGTCTGCCTTCAGCTCAGGTCATGATCCCTGAGTCCCAGGATGGAGCCCTGCATCGGGCTCCCTGCTCAGCGGGAAGCCTGCTCCTCCCACTCTCACCCCTCTGCTTGTCTTCCCTCTCTCCTGTGTTTCTCCCTGTCAAATAAATAAATAAAATCTTTTTAAAAAATAAATATGTAAAAATCCAAATGATAATCATTCAAAATATTCCTTTTTCCACTATATCCAAAGGATCACAAATTGAATCTAGCAGCACATTAAAACATTAAAAGAGCAAAATTTTTTCTTCCCTAGAAATGCAAGGTTGCCTCAATATCAAGGTATTTGTAAATGTAACTTAATGCATAGACAGAGAAATGAAACTCAAAAGCTTATCTCAGGGTTGCTCAGGGGGCTCAGCTGGTTGAGTGTGTGACTCTTGGTTTCCACTCAAGTCCTGATCTCATGGATTGTGGGACGAATCTCAAGTCTGGCTCACTGTTCCAGGGAAGCCAGCTGGGAGATTCTCCCCCTCTGCCCCTCTCCCCCCCAGTAAATAAATAAATCTTTAAATAACAAAGCTCATCTCAGTGTGTCTATGTGTGTGTGTATGTGTGTGTGTATAACAATATATGGTATAATATGGTGTAACGTGATATAATACGTATCTATCCATATATAAATTCTACAACCATTCACAATCAAATACCCAAATCCCTAAAACAAAGAAACAAACTCTCTTACTTAGTAAGTGCCATCTAACGTAAAAAAACTAGATCACATTTAGAATGAAGAACTCTACATACCTCAGTCATAAACAATGAGACAATACCAGCTAACATTTTTATGAACTACTATTGTGTTAGATTTCCCAGCCAGTAAATTACAATTTAAAAAGACATAAAAGTTATAACTATTAAGTGAGAAAAGTCTTTTCATAAGTCTGTTGGCTTATGACTTCGGTCTTCCTAAATTTATTGAGAATTAATTTATGGCTCAACCTGTGATCTATTCTAGAGAATGTTTCATATGCACTTGAACAAATGTGTATTCTGTTGTCTTCAGCTGTAATATTTTGTATGTATCTGTTATGTCTATCCGTTCTAATATGTCATTCATAGACACTGTTTCCTTATTGATTTTCTGCCTGGGCCATCTATCCACTGTTACATTTTTAAAACTTTTTTTAAAATTTTGAGTATAGTTGACACACATTAGTTTCCCATGTACAACACAGTGATTCAACAAGTTTCTACAATATGCTGTGCTCACCACAGATGTAGCCACCAAATGTCACCATACCATACTGTTTTAAGATCATTGACAATATTCCCTATGCTGTGCCTTTTATTCCTGTGACTTATTCATTCCATAACTGGAAGCCTATATGCCCCACTCCCCTTTACCCAATTTGCGCATCCCCATATATCCCTCCCCTCTGGCAACCACCAAGTTTTTCTCTATACTTATAGATCTCATTCTCTTTTTTTGCTTAGTCATTTGTTTTTTTTTCGATTCCACATGTGAGTGAAATCACTCGATATTTGTCTTTTCCTGTTTGACTTACTTCAACTAGCATTATATCCTCTGGGTCCATCCATACTGTCTCAAATGGCAAGATCTCATTCTTTTATATGGCTGAGTAATATTCCATTCTATTATCTTTCTTATCCATTCATCTACCAACGGACACTTAGGTTGCTTCTGTATCTTGGCTACTGGAAATAATGCTGTCATAAACATAGGGGTACAGAGATCTTTTCAAATTAGTATTTTATTTTCTTTGGGTAAATATCCAATAGTGGAATTATTAGATTATATGGTATTTCTATCTTTAATTTTCTGAGGAATCTCCATACTGTTTTCCACAGTGGCTATACCAATTTACATTTCCCAGTAGTGTAAGAGGGTTCCTTTTTCTACATATTCAATCCAATATTTGTTATTTTGTATCTTTTTGACTTTAACCATTCTGACAGGTGTAAAATATTATCTCATGGTGGTTTGATTTCCTGATGATTGGTGATGCCGAGCATCTTTTCATAAGTCTGTTGGCTTATGACTTCGGTCTTCCTAAATTTATTGAGAATTAATTTATGGCTCAACATGTGATCTATTCTAGAGAATGTTTCATATGCACTTGAACAAATGTGTATTCTGTTGTCTTCAGATGTAATATTTTGTATGTATCTGTTATGTCTATCCGTTCTAATATGTCATTCATAGACACTGTTTCCTTATTGATTTTCTGCCTGGGCCATCTATCCACTGATGTAAGTGTGCTGTTAAAGTCCCCTACCATTGTACATTATCATAAATTTTTCTCTGTTAATATTTGTTTTATGCATTTAGCTGCTCCAATCATTGCTGCATAGATATTTACAATTGACGCACCTTCTTGTTGGACTGATCCCTTTATCATTATGTAATGCTCTTTGTCTCCTGCTATAGTCTTGTTTTAAAGGCTATTTGTGGTTTGTCTCCCTCTCTGATTTCATCTTATTTTATTTTTCCCCTCCCTTAAGAGACTCTTAACTACAGGAAACAAACTGAGGGCTCCTGGAGGGGCTGTGGATAGAGTGATGGGGTAACTGGATGATAGACATTAAAAGGGGATGTGATGTAATGGCCAATGGGTGTCATATACAACTGTGAATCACTGAACCCTACCTCTAAAACTAATAATATGCTCTATGTTAATAAATTTAGATTAAGTTATATTAAAAATAAAACAAAGGCATTTTGCCTGAGTATATACTACTCCCGCTTTTTTGTTTGTTTTTGGTTTCAGATGTATTACAAATGTTTCTCCATCCCTTCTCTTTCAGTTTGCATGTGTCCTTAGGTCTGAGGTGAATTTCTTGTAGGCAGCACATATAAAGACCTTGTTGTTGTTGTTGCTGTTGTTGTTGTTGTTTTAATCCATTCTGCCGCCCTATGTCTTTTTACTGGAGCATTTAGTCCATTCACATTTAAAGTAATTATTGATAGGTATGCACTTATTGCCATTCTGTTGATGTTTTCTGGTTGCTTTTGTAGTTCTCTGTTCCTTTCTTCTTCATTTGCTCTTTTTCTTTATAATTAATGAGTTTTGTTTTGTTTTTTTTTTTAAGATTTTATTTATTTGACAGAGAGAAACACAGCCAGAGAGGGAACACAAGCAAGGGGAGTGAGAGAGGGAGAAGCAGGCTTCCCGCCGAGCAGGGAGCCCGATGTGGGACTCGATCCTGGGTCTCCGGGATCATGTCCTGAGCCGAAGGCAGTTGCTTAACCAACTGAGCCACCCAGGCGTCCCATATAATTAATGAGTTTTTATTTTATTATGTTTCTATTTTTTTTTTTTGTTTATCTATTATAGGTTTTTGGTGTGTTATTCCTAAGAAGTTTATATATAACATCCTAAGTACATCACAGTCTATATTAAGTTAGTGGTTCAAATATATTCTTTTAAAAAATTCAAATATACTCTTTTAAAAAAAAAGACTTCTCTCTCCCTCTTGCTCACTCATTCCTCCACGTTTTCTGTATATGAGGTCTTATTTTAAAACTTTTTAGTCATAATTTACTTACAGGGAATTATGCCCATTTCTTTTCCACTTAAAGAAGGCCCTTTAACATTTCCTGTAAGGCTAATTTAGTGATGGTAAACTTTTGTTTGTCTGGGAAACTTTTATATCTCCTTAAAATATGAATGACAGTGTTGCTGGACAGAATACTCTTTGTAGATTTATTCCTTTCAGTACTGAGTCTCTTTTGGCCTGCAAAGTTTCTGCTAATAAATCATATGATAGATTTATGGGGTCTCCCTTGTGAGCAACTTTTGCTTCTTTCTTGCTGCTTTAAAATTGTCTTTATTTGGGGATGGCTGGGTGGCTCAGTTGGTTATGTGTCTTCCTTCAACTCAGGTGATTATCTCAGGGTCCTGGGATCCAGTCTCACATTGGGCTCCCTGCTCAAAACTCAGTCCTATCCCCACTCGTGCTCTCTACCAAATAATTAAATAAAATCTTTAAAAATTTGTCTTTATCTTTAACCTTTGATATTTAACGATCACATGTCATGGCATAGACCTTCCTCAGTTCTTGATTGGTATTCTCTGTGCTTCGTGAAGCTGGATATCTATCTATCTCCTTTCAGCTATAATAATATCTTTCAGCTATTATTTCTTCAAGTTCTCACTCTGTTCTCTCTCTCCTCTTCTGAGATCCCTATAACATGAATGTTTGTTTGCTTGATATTGATCAAGAGATCTCTTATCCCCATTTTTAAAATTATTTTGTCTTTTTGTCATTCAGATTGAATGCTTCCCATTACCTTGTTTTTCAGATCACTGATCTATTCTTCTGCATCATCTAATCTACTGTTATTTTCCTCTACTTTCTGTTTGTTTGTTTTTAATTTCAGTTATTGTAGTCTCCAACTCTTATTTTGTTAATATAATTATTTTCCATCTCTTTATTAAAATCTTACTGAATTCGCTCCCTCTTCTCTATAGCCCAGTGAACATCTTTATGACCTCTACTTTAAATTCTTTATTAGGCCTATCGCTTATCTCCATTTCATTTAGTTCTTTTTCTGAAATTCTGTTATTTTCTTTCTTTTGGAGTACATTTCTCTGTCTTTCCATTTTTCTTGACCTTCTTTATTTCTATGAGTTAGGTGAAACAGCTACTGCTCATTAACTTGAAGGAATGGTCTTGTGTATGGTCATTTCTGATGTAAACTGTGTGCTTGCTGACTTTTGCTCTCTGGCTGGAGCTACAGCTGGCAAGGACTAGAGGTCCTGGGGTTCAGTGAGCATAGAGGGGTGTGGACCTTGGACTCTCCATGGAGCAAGTGTCATGGTAGGACAGCTTAGGCCCAAGTGGGAGCAAGTTGGCATGTACTAAGGTTCTACAGGTAGAGGGAATCTTGACTTGATAGTTGAAGCTAAAATGTGTATTATCTGGGGTGTCTGAGGCTTTCTGTACAAAGAGTGCCCTGGTAGGGGGGCTCAAGCTAAGTGAGGGTACGGGCTGGGAGGTGCTAGGGCTTTCCACACAGTGGGAGGCCTCAAAAGATAGCTAAAACTGAAGTCTGTTCAAGATGGGGTATTCTACATGGGTGAGCACACGAGTTTTCTACATGTTGTGAGCATAGTAGCAGGGTCCCTGAAGCTGAAATGAGCGCTCACTGTGGGTCCTGGGATGCTTGGTGCAGGTGGTGCCCTGTAAGGGGCTGCAGCTGAGGTGTTGTGTGGGCTGAGAGATGCCTGGGCTCTCTGCAAAGAGTATGTCTTGGGAGGATAACTGAAACTAAAGTGGGTGCAAGCCAACAGACCCAGGGCTCAATGCAGAGAACACCTTGGCAAGATAGCTCAAGCCAAAGTGGATATAAAATAGGATGTTCCAGGACTCTCTGCACAGAGGGTACCTGGGGGGCACTTAGAATCAAGATGGGGTATAAGGCAGGGAGTTCTGGGGTGCTCTGCAGGACAACTGGGAGCCCTGGCAGGACAACTAAAGCTAAAGTGAGTACGGGCTAATGTGGTTCCTGGGCTCTGTGCAAAATGTGCCCTGAAGCTGATGTAGTTCCAGCTGAGTTGTCCTAGGTCTCTCCACACTGAGGGTGCCCTAGAGGGATGGCTGAAGCTCACTTGGATATAAGTGCTCAGTGCCGGGATGACTGGGTGGGATGGCTGGAACCAATATAAGCAAGGACCCAGGGTTCCTGAAGCTCTCTGCCCAAGTGGCACTCAGGCAGGGCAAACAGATCTAAGGTAAACATCAGCTGGGAGATTCTGAAGCATTGTGTAAGAGGAGCCGTCTGAGCCACAGTGATGTGTGTCTGAAGTGTTTTGGGGTGCTTGGTACCTGTTCACTTTGGTGCCACGGCTGGAGTTGTAGTGGGTGCTATCCAAGGGTGCCCCACTGGGCATTGCCCTCTAGCTCCACTGGTGGATGACTGGACATGGTAAGGGCTAAGGTCCAGGGGCTCAGCAAGGTAGCAGGTCAGTTAGGGTGCCCAGACTGCACTGGTCTGCATTTTCACAGTAGAGGAAGAGTACAGACTATGTCCGACAGCCTCTCCCATCCAAAGAAAGTTCCAGAAGCTCCCTCACTGTTTGGAAGACTTCTAGAGCTGGCTCTTTTGTATTCCAGTTGGTCTTTTAAACCTTGGCTTTTTTGTGTGTGTCCAAAGACAGACAAATATTCTCACAGTCCTTCAGTACTATCCCTCCCCACTGCAAATCACAGCGTTGGGACGGGGGCGTTCCCCTCATTACCCCATCTCTGTTTCTCCTATTGTTCCTATTTGCCATTCCCTTTATCTTTTACTGTACAGAAGCTGTTCAGCTGGTCGTCTATTCTTCTTCAGGAGGAAGTGCTCTATAAAGAGATGTCATTTGAAGTGTTCTGTGGAAGAGGTGAGTTCAGGGTTTTCCTACGTAACCATTTTGGTCTGGAACCTCAAACATTACTATTCATATATGTCTCTTGACTAGATTTTTTAAGAACATCAAATAAAAACTAAGAATTTATAAGACAGTGCAATAAATAAGGTTTTGGGTATTTTTAAAAGTTATCTACTACATTTTGTAACAAGTTTTTCTCTGTTTAAAAATTTTGTTGGTGTATTATCTATCCAAGTATGTGACATATGGAAAAACACAAAACAAAACAAAAAACTACACAAAGTTTCTGGTAATAATTTAAATAAACCTAAAGCGATATCCATGTCATCTTCTCTATTAAAATTTGTGTCCACTATATCCACTATCCAAATGCCTAGCAGCCAAGGGTGATGATAAAGAATATTGAACATAAGTAGGAAGCTGTATTGTGAGGATCAAGGATGGAACAGAGAGAGTAGCCCCTCCCAGGGTATTTTACCACGGGTATTTTAGCACTGGTATTGTTAAGAACTGTAGGCACATGATGCTAATTTTTTTTAAAAATTTTCTTTGTTTCAATGTAATTATAGATCCACACAAAATTACAAAAAATGTGCTTGAGGGTCCTGTGTATTTTTGCCACATTTCCCCCATGGTTTCTTATTGTACACTAGAGTACAGTATCAAAACCAGGAAATGGATACTGGTACACTATAGAATGCTTATTCAGAGTTCATCAGCTTCACATACATTCATTTATGTGTGTGTGTGTGCGCGTGTGTGATTCCATGAAATTTTTCTCCTGTGTCGATTTGTGTGACCAGAAACATAATCACGATATAGAATTCTTCCATATCAGCATAAGGCTCTCTTGTGCTATCCATTAGAGCCACACCCACCCCCTCCCAACACCTATTAACCTGGCAGCAACTAATCCGTTCTCTATTATTTCTAATTGGTCTTGTTACTGTTTAAACATTCTCTACAGACTACGTACCCCTTACTGTCCAAAGCAGCCTTACCTTTGCATTGCCCTGCCCTTCATTCACCACTGGCCTGTGGTAGCAACCATCAGAATCTGACATCCATCTCACTTGCCTAAATCCCAAATGTTTGTCTTGGCTAGCAGCTTTCTGCATCCTCTGCTCTGGTCTCCAGCTAAGCCTCCTGCTCCTCTCTCCTACCTCACACTCCTTCCATGGGAGAACCTCTCTGCTCATCAGGAAACATTTTAAGCACACGGCTGCTCTAGGTCTTTGCACCTTTTCTTCTGCCTGGAATATTCTTTTTCCAGAGAGTTAGTCTCACTCTCTTCCTTCACTTAAGCCTCTGAGCAAAGATCACCTCTGGCAAAATAATTTTTCTGACTTTCCTATTCAAAGTGATACACACTCTCAGATGTCTCTTCACTATTATCTTTGTTTGTGGCCTGTTTTATTTTTCTTCATTGTACCTACCACTCCACCCAATATGAAATTTTTGTCAACTTATCCATTAACTCTCTTCCCATCAGACTATAAATACCACAGGAAGGACTCTGGGTGCTTTCTTTAAGGCTGTATGCAAAGTGTCTAAAATACTTCTTACCATACAATGGATATATAGTAAATATATAGTATATAAACCATATATTACTACCACACAGTAAATATTTGGAGGATAAATTCTCACTGGTGATCATGGAAATACACTTTAAACAAGGAGACTATGATTCTCCCCTGCCCAGTCAGCAGGAATATAAAGTCCTGGCAAAATATGAAGAAACTGGCAAGCTCGGACATTATTAATGAAATCTGAAATGGCACAGCATTTTGGGGAAGGAATTTTGGCAGTTTCTATCAAATCCAAAATGCCCAAATCCAACAATTCTACTTCTAGGAATCTCATTAAAATACTGACAGCTGGCATTTGAACAAAGCTAGATGTATAGCTCAAGGTCCTCAGCATGATTTGAAGATAGCTGGATGCTCTCCTCAACACTATTTGTTATAAGAAACAAAGTTCTGAATGACCTTCTAATTGAAATGACTAAATGAATGAAGATCACTCACACCATGGACATTATGCAAAGCTATAATGGAGGAGCCTATATACATATATATATATATACACTATCATGGAAAAATCAAGTGACCAAAGGCAAGTTAGAGAAAATTTTGCCATGTATGATTTCTTTTTTGTAACAAGAAAAAAAAATATATGAATGCACATTTAGATGTGTGTGTATGTGTGCTGTGTACACACAATGCGAGACCAGGAAATACTTATACCAGTTAATTTATGCTACCCCTGACATTACCGGGTAGGCTTAAGGGAAATATTTTAGCTTTCTGTACTCTATATTTTTTACCTAATTTTTCATAATAATGTATTTATATTATAAATAAAATGTGATTAGAAAAAGTAAAATTTAAATGCAATGTAGTCTCCTTAAATTAGTTCAGTATCCTTGACATATTATGTCAAGGTATTTGGCATAATATATTATCTTTTCACTGAAGATGCTTTTATTTAAACAAAGTTCTTAAGCCAAAGGAATATATTGCTAAGAGCAGAATTTCAGCAAGCATATTTCTACTATGGAAGGCTTCTTAGAGCACCTCACAACGGATCATGAAGGCAAATGCAGTAGCTGCATCAAACAAAGGACAAGTTGGAGGAGTCTCTAACTCTCCTTATATTCACCACCGAAAATCATGGTCCATTGGCTGGCAAACTACTCAAGGGCTTGGAGTGGAACGTTCAGGATTCCATAACTGGGATTCAAATGATTATAAACACGAGAGAGGAAATCCCCTTCTCTGTCCTGCTCTTTAACCTCATCTTAATAGCAGGTGCTTACTTTTACTGGGCCACCTCCTGGTTTACTGGATGTTCCAGGAGCACTGGTTGCAAGTGGACTTGCCTCTATACCACACTGTCTCTATACTGCACCCAATTGCCTCAAAAATGTGTTGCTTTAGATTCAGGATAGCAGATTCTCTCATTTACTCAGTCTTTTCAACATGAAAATCATCGGTACAAGACTTTCTCAGGTATTCTGCTAGGAGAATGGGGATGACTAAGTGCCATTTAGTTAACATTACCTGAAAATAATTCTACACACATACCCTACTGACCCTCAATCAACAGCAACATGTCCATACAATAGGGGATGCATATTAACACAGCAGCTAACGCTCCATGAATAATTATAGGGTGTACTTCAAGCTGCAAATGAAAGGAAAGAAAGAAAAGGACCAAAATAGAGCTGCAAAACATAGTACATGGAGGACAGAATGTTGAATGACAGGACAGAAACAAAGAACCATAGAAGGTATGCTTAGTAACACACAGGACTAAACAATTAATAATTTAACATTAGTAGTATTAAATAATGCAATGATACCACCATACAGGGTGAATAAGAAATATAGCAAAAGGAGGTTCACAGGAAATTATAAGTAACACCATGACTTGCTGAGGGAGGGCTCTCAGCTAAAGTATGGCACACAACTACCATCAAAAGAATCCAACAATTCCATATTAAAAAGGAGGTAGGAAAATAATTCAAATTTGTAGAACTTACAAAACACAGTGGTTTCACATACATTTTCACATTAAATTCAAAGCCCTGCTCATCTGCTTAGAAATCAGTGAATCTAAACATATGGTAGGCAGCTCAGGGGAAACACAAGAAGAGATGGAGGAAGAGAAGTAACCTTTGAAGAGAATGATAATTCCAGCCAATCTGGAGGATACAACCTGTGCTTTATTATCCTAGGCTGAAAATTTATCACACTTTCCCCAATGGTGAAAAGATTCCAACTTTACAAAAGCAATACAATGAGTGCAGAAAGAAGTGTTCCACTCCATTAGTCACTAGGGAAATGCAAACTAAAACTACAATATCCAGCAAAATGGCCAAAAGTAAAAAATCCAGAAAGGCTCAATGCTGGTAAGGATATGAGACAACCAGACCCTCATATTTTTTT